>CAUYRH010008133.1:0-13055 GCA_963574655.1 Perodicticus potto
AAAAAAAAAAAAAATCAAGTACTTAATTTTTACACTTCTTTAAAGAGACTTTGTTCTTTAAGAGTTGTGATAATAATACCAAAGTTACTTCCTGATCCACCAGTAGTAGTGGTTCACGAAAGCAGGCCATTCTAAACAAAAACCAGTTTCAGCAAATTTTACTTAAATATTGTATGTGTTAAAAAGATAAAATTAGTTAGATGCTCAGGTAAATTTGTCAGAGACCAAGTGCACAGACTTTTCCAGTTTTTTGCTATATATTAGACTATTAAAAGGTAACAAATTTTATTTAAAATGTTATCTTAAAAGGAAATACAAACAGAAGTGATAGTTGCTATATCCATGTCACACTAAAGCAGCACAATAATATTGGTGTTTAATATTTACTTCACTACGCCAATATTTACGTGCTGCTAGAGTGGAACAAGTATGTCAGTCCATCTAAACGTATGATGATTAAAATGTAGTTTTGAAGGAATTTCCTTAAGTTTCTAGAGCAGCAAATAATGATTCGCATCTTCACTGTAGTATGTAAACCATGATGTGCTGCTATAGTACTTTAAGGCCTTAAAAACACAGGATGCATCCAATAGGGAGAACTGGGTGGCTTTAATGAGGGGAAAAAGTAACAAGAATGTGAATGAAGTCTTTAATAAACCTACCTGTAAGATTAAAAATCTATTATGGTCCAAGTCAATTCCATGGCTTCGAAGAAGATTTCCAACATCCTTAAATGTCGTTTTCTTCCCACTTATGTGATAGACAGAAGTATTATCTCTGTAGGCTGTTCTGGATACATAGAAGTTACTGTTAGGAATGACTTCATAATCATCTCCTTCCTGTTTTGAGGAAAAACAAAACCAGAAAACAATTGTTGGTTTTAAGTCATAGGCCTGCTTCAAATTTCACTTACTCCATACTGAAACTAATTCTATGGATTAAAAACTTAAATTGAACACACACACAAACTGGTCATAGTAACAAACTGCCACTTCTTAACAAAGAATAGATACTTTTCAAAGGTGTCTGGTCACTTTTTCAAAGATGATGAAAACCAAAAAACCAACCAACCAAAAATCCATCTCCAAACTAGCCTAAAAGCAAAATTAACTGAGAAAACCTGATGAAGGTAGACAAGAACCCCACCATATTAAAAAAAATCCACTAAAAATTAAATGTTCACAGACTCGTCCATTTTAAAAAGCTGCAGCTAGAGATGATTCAAGGAAAAAGAAAAGTAGCAATGGGGTGATGGGTGATATGGTTTAGTTTTTTTTTTAGTGTGGGTAGTAAATATTAATTAAGGTAAAAATAATCACAAAGAATTTACAACTAAATCCCCCTGATTTAAAAAAAAAAAAAAACTTAAAAAAATCAAGTGCAAATCTACTTTAATATTAAAACTTACCTTCCCTTATGATTAACTATGATATTTTTAAAATTTTGATGAATCTAATGTAATTAATAGGCAATGGAATAAAAGCTGATTTACTGGCAATCTGTTTTCTAACTCAAATTATACAATAGAAGGAACTAAGGAACAAAATTAAAATAGAAGCTTCTATATAATTAAAGCCCTTTATATTAAAAAAGCCCATTTTGTTATTTAATTAGTAAGTTTTCTATATTTTTAGGTTCCATTCAGTCATTTTTGAACCATGTAATTTCCTAATTATTAAGCAGAAGAGGGGGGGAAAAACCCCACCAGGACCAAATAAATATCTAGACATTTTACCTATAATAGTCTCTATTTCTAGAAGAAGAAACACATTAGCTTGGTCGTCCCACATTTCAAAAGGTCTTAAAAATAGTAGTTCAAACTGAGGCAAACCTCTTTCATATCAAATATGAATTGAAAGGTCACTAATAACATTACCTTTAACGCACACTGAAATAACAGATGCTTAAACTAGTCAAATGTTAAATTGTTAACATTCTCAGGTTTAGGTAATTTATTCTAAATCAATAAAAATATAACTTTAAAAAGGAACTCAAAATCTATTGTAAAAGAATGCTTATTGAGTACTCAGGATCTCAAAACTGCTTACCATTTTATTCCTAAAAGGTAAGGAGCTATATTATAATTAATTTCTCTGGCTAAAATTTTAATACTTTAAGTTTTAACAGCTACTACCACTCCCCCAAAAGAAAATATGGTCATGGAGGTAATGAAATCAGTATCTCTTCTGCTGTAATTACACATGAATTTTTAAAAGCCTATTTAAACCAAGAATAATGAAATGTGCAAAGTGTAAGCTCATTGTTTTTCTTACTTGAAGTTGCAAATAACTAAATAGTACCAAATCCCTTACCTTATCAATTATCTTTTGAAAATGAACTTCTACTGTACAACTCTGAATATCCTTGTGTTCATCAGAATTATGTATTAATACAGAGAGTTTTTTAGATCTTATTTTTTGTGCTCGATAGCCAAACACAAAAAGCATAGAATCAATAACATTGGATTTGCCACTGCCATTTGGCCCAATAATACAGGAAAAGCGCTGCATAAAAAAAAAGAAAAAAATTTAAAGTTTAAAAATGTCATAACTAAATACTGATTTTAACTTACACCGCTTCATTTTTTACTTGCAGTAAAAACTACAAGTATTTAAAAGTTTTTACTGTTAGAAGGTAACTTGTTTTCTTACATTATGTTCTCCTTTATTATAAGCTTCAAACACACTTTGAACAAGATCATGTCCTAATTCTAACCCAGACCTTTTTTACAAAACTCATTCTAACTCATTTCTAAGGGAAAATAGTCCCTTCAAATACAAACGTACAACGACTCCATTCAAATGAAAACTTTACAGCTACAGAGGTAGCAAATGTATCCAGATAAACAAAAGGTAATTTCAGTTGTTACAATCATGGAAAACATGAGAGAGAAAATATTAGGATAAACAGATACTAAAATGAAACATCTTGTAAAGACCTATCAATAACCTTACAATAGTTATTTAAAACGGACAAATACCTTATGGAAAGGTCCCAGGATTTTTTCCCCAGCATAAGATTTGAAGTTCTGGTTTACAATATGAGTTATCATAAGCCGAGGAGCTCCAGCTTCATTGGTCATTGCTGGAGGCGGGGGAGGAGGAATGCTTTTCAAAATCTCTTCTAAACTTCTATTATCAAGCTCCTCACTTGGAGTCTCTAAGTCAGTGCAAGAAAAGGAAAGAGAAGGAAAGGACGGCGGGGAGCCTACATTAGTGCAATTCAGAGGACTACTCTATGTTAATTCTTAAAAAGGGGATGGAGGGATTTTATTAATGAAATCTAAGAAGCTACATATTCTACTTAAATACTGTATTATTCTAAATTCATGGGGATAAGAACCTAACCTTTCACCTTGGTTTTATTAAAAAGGAAAATTCTTGAAAGAAACGCCACCAGTCACAAAATTCTACAAAACCACCTCTTAGGAGCCAAAACACTACATCATGAACCAAATCCTAAGAGGACACAACCAGCTGATTCCCTGCTCCCTCTCCTAAACTGGAGTTTAAATCTCCGTACGCTGAGCGCATGGAACCTTCACTTTGGAAACTCAAGAGCTTCAGAGACACAGTCACAGGGATTTCATGTCATCCAATTCCCGTACTCACAAAAGCTACAGTAGTTTCAAATAAATCACCACCTTCTACGATCACGAAGGTGAAGTTAGGGTTAAGCAACTCTGTATCACGTTCACAGAACCACAATGATTCTGTGGGGGAAAAAAGTCCACTTGGCTGAGCATTCAACGGAAACAAAATAAAGACGTCTGTACCATCACAAAAGGCCACATTCACAACTGCAGCTGTGCGCTCACCCTCATCCCCTCCAGCGTCATTCCACCAAATTGCACAGGGGTCCCGTTCTCAAAATCGTCAAATGGTTTTCTTGAGCAGCTCTGCGGGATCGACGCGGAACCTTCAGACGTCAACCCCGCAGCCTCTCGCCCCGCGCCGGATAACCCGGCCAGTCTCGAGTCGGGCGCCGACGCCCCGCAACCCGGTCCCGCACCCGCATTCCTGCCCAGTCGAGCGGGTCACTCACCTGCTGCGGCCGCTGGGCTCTCGGCGCCGCCGGACGGCGGGTCGGGCTCCGCGTCGCTGCAGGCGCCGTCCGGGGACAACTGCGGCCCTTCCCCTTTGCGCCGGGCGGTGGAGGACTGGGTACCCCGACGGGGCATGGTCGCTGCGGCCGAGAGAGAGCCGAGGCGGGTCAGCCCGCCTGACCGCGCTGGCACCGGGCCCGCCGCGGGCCCCGCAAACACACCCCGCCCGGAGAAAACTCGGCCACTCGTCTCTCAGAGCCGCATTTTAAAAGCCCGCTCAGAGTTAGCGGGTCCTCGGGAAAGAAGCCGCCCCAAATCCTGAGTGGCAAGAAGGCGAGGTTGGATTTAACAACAACGGTGTTAGAGGGAAACCTAGACGTGCCCGGGGATCAGTCCAGGTCTGAGCGGCGGCTTAGGCTCTCCACCTTCCCAGGGCCCGTCCCCCGCCCGCCCACTTGCAGGTGTGTAAGAATATTCTCTAACCTATTTGTAAACAGAGTGACTCGCACACGCCGACATTTACCGACACCGCGGCGCGCGGGGAGCTCAGCCCGCACCGGGGTCCGCTACAGCGGCTCGCAACTCTCCGGGGCAGCGACGGCCAACGGGCGGCTGGCCGCCCACTGTCCCCTCCCGCCATTTAGCTCTGGGCGTGGGAGGCGGCCCGAGGGATTTGCGGTCTCCGCTCCACAGTCCAAAGAAGGGCGGCCGGGGCCGGCCGCGCGGCGCGGGCGCAGCCCTTCGGGGAGCAGGGCTCTGTCTGCGCAGGGCCCGGGGCGGAGTCCCGCGGGACAGTCAACTGCGAAAAGTCACTAATGAAGGCTCAGGCCGATGACTTGTCCCCGGGGGAAGAGCGGGGGCTAGCCAAGGGAGACGCCCTTTCCCCCCCAGAGACCAGGACTTGGGGGAAGAGGTCCCCGAGGCTTGGAGCCTCCCCGAGATGCTCGCACAGCTCAGAAAAGTGCCGCCCGCGGAAGCGCGCGCGAGCCCGGCCGAGGGGGGAGGGGTGACAGCACGGGCCGTCTCCCGGCGGCAGCCTCAGCCCGGACTTCGCCGCTCCAGCTCAAGGCCTCTACTTTCCAGGCGATCGCGGACAGGGCGTGAAGAAAGAGTATGACAACCTGAGCAGGAAAATCAGTACTTTACCTGCGGGACAGTCCACTCAGATCAGGGCTGGAAACGGTTGTATAATCTCCCCCTCCCAGCTCCTACCGGTGTTTCGGCTCCGGGTCCTTCACTCGAAAATGGCGCCTAAAATACAAACTCGAACGGAAATTCGTTACAAATGCGCGCAATGATTTCTGGGATTCACTAATTTGAAAAAAAGTGCGGCGATAACCACCGCCATTTTCCTGTCGCCCGCGCGCATGCGCGAACTCCTGGCGGTCCCCGGGTGGTACGAGGAAGTTTCTGTTAAGTGAAAAGGAACAGCAAAGGACTGTTTTCCCTGTGGGCTACACCAGCAACACTGTTATTAAAAATATTTGAAAAAGTAATCTAACAAGTTTCGAAAAGAGGAAAAAAAAATAGAGCAAGGTCCCACCCACAGGCGGGGCTCAATTGTCCAATAACACCCCTTAAGGAGAGGGCGGGCTCGCTGAGAGGCGGGGGCTCGGGCCCGCGCAGATGACGCGCCTCGAGGAAATACCGCGAGACGAGGGAGGGGGCGGAGCCTTCAGAAGTCACTATGGTGATGAGGAGGTAGGAAGGCTTCTTGGCAACGGGTCCTGGCTCCGTGAGAGCAATAGCCGCCGCTTTCCTGGAATTTAAGGTAAATCTCTCCATCTCCAGATGTGATGAGGAAAGACTGGGGAACTTGTAGCCGTCACTGGATCCCATTTTCCCTACTTTGAGGGTGTGTGCTCGGTGGAGCTTTGGCTATTTTCAATCTTCTTGGGGGCAGTGGGGCGCTAGGTGTTGCATTTGGGGGATGCGAAGCCTTGAGTTTGAAGGGAGTGGGGGAAAGACAGGAGAAGACCTGGGTAATCCAGTTCTGAATGATCGTTTAGTCCACACATTGATAGCAAGATAACGGTTTTCGAGTTACTGCTTTTTGATCATTAATGTCACAAGTGAAAGGTGGTTTCGGACCTTTAAAATCATTTGACTAAAAGGCTCCATAAGGGAAAAAAAACGATTCGCCGGTGTCATCTGGTTATTTTTATGAGAAAATTCTCGATGAAGTATTTCTTAAGCAGCTTTTGTCTACATTGCACTGTGCAAGGCATAATCAGGATTAGGACGTGTAAGTATGGCAGTTAGTGTTTCCAGAGAACTTAGTTTTCTTAGAGGGTTTTTTAACCTCGAGTATATGGATCTAGTGGCAAATGATTGGGCTTCAGAGTTTGTAATTCCTCTAAGATTGTATACGAAACTATGTGTGTGTGTCCATTTTCCTGGGGAGTTCGTTTTCCTACAACTTTTATCAGATTCTCAAACTTGGTCGTAATCTCCCTCAGTGTTAAAGAGCCACCAATCAATTTGACTCTTTCCAATAAATATTCAGCAAGTCTTAGGTACTTGACAGATGAGAACTGCTTTTTTATTCTCTTTAATTTTTACATACCTAAAGTCTGTCATATTAAAGCACCAATAAATTTGCTTTATGATTGAATTTACATCATCACTCTAAATATATTACGGCTCTTGCCTCAAGAGGGAATAATGTCAGGTTCAGTGATTCTCCAAAATGGGTGGAAAGGACACTCTTCCTATGTGTAAGAATTTGGTGGGGTTGGGAGAAACATAGAAAACAGAATCTCAAATCTCATTTTTTTTTTTTAGCTATGTGTATGTTCAATTCACTCATTTTAACAGTGTCTTTGAAAGTATTTATAAAACCAGCGTGGAATACCCCATAGGATTGTTTATGATTGTTTCTCTAGTTGATGTTGCTATGTATATGGCATAGACCTTATTAGGTTAAGTGCAAAGATGAATAATGGGATGTTCTGTTAGAGGAACAGTAGCGTATAAAGGTTCGTGAAAGTCAAATCAAAGATCTTAAAAGAAACAGCTATGAGAAAATTTTTGAGCCAAGAAATGACTTGGTAAGAATAGCAAGAATAATTAATAGTAGTTATGTGGGATGTGTTATAGGGGAAAGAGACCTAGATCAGTCATGGTTTTAGTTAGATTGTTAATGTACAGTCCTCCATGTGGGAGGTGAGAAGTGCCTACACAGTAGAATGGAAAAAATATGGAGTCATTTGAAGGGGAAAAGTATCTATAGCTTTGGTTGAATCTGATGGTTAAAATTATCAACCCTTAAAGTTAGTCAGATACCTTTCTTTGTGAATCCTTGCATTACTGATAACAGGATAAGAAGAAAGATAAGTCACAGATAAATTCTAGTTTAATTGCCTTGGATGATTGCTATCAATATGAGAGGTCTTTATGACTGATGAGAAGTGTGGTTTTGATAAATCAATAAACTGACCGATGGCCTAAAATTTATTTGAACTTACCCATGCCCACTAAGAACAAATATTTTCCAAACAAGTTTAAGCCAGGTTTTATAATGAAGAGAAGACATTCATAACAAATAGCTACAGAGACTTACATATACTTGGGATAAGTATAATTTTTGAGAGGATATTATGGTCACAAGAAATAAAGACTCTTGGTTGATCATTGCCAATACTTTGGGCATGTCTCGTGACCAAATCTTCTCTTCTTAACTCTAAAATCATCTACCAGCAGTCCTTATCTGCAATCTCAGGCAGTCTGAGGAGGGAAGAAAGGAATAAGTACAGGCCAGGCTTGGTGGCTCATACCTTTAAGCCCAGCACTTTAGGAGGCTAAGGCAGGAGGATTGCTTGAGGTGAAGCCAAGAGTTGGAGACCAGCATAAGTGACATAAAGAAGGAGATTTTAACCAGGCGTGGTATTGGGCACCTGTGGTTATAGGTCTTGTAGAGGCTGGGGTGGAAGGATTGCTTGAGCCCAGGAATTCGAGGTTTCAGTGCCATTGCACTGTAGCTTAGATGACAGAGTAAGACCCTGTCTCTAAAAAAATAAAAATAAAATTTCAAAGAGAAAAATTGAATTAGAATTAAAATGTTAATTTGCAATTCTTTAAATTCAAGGTTAAGTTTTGTCATCATTATAATATGTGTTTCGTTTGCCTTCTAATGTGGTCACAACATTTCAGAACATCTGAACTTAGATTTATGAGTAGATATTTTAAAAGATTAAATTTATAATTATAAATATATATTCAGATAAATTAGATATTACCTAATCAAGATAAATATTATTGATATAATAATGTATACATATTTATAGAATATTGTTCAAGATTAATAAATTCACTATACACTGTACAGATAGAAATTAATATCTCTGTAGCTAATATAATTTTCTCGTATATTAGTCTTATTGAAACACTCACCTGCCTTATCACAAAAAACACCCCAGGAAGGTAGGAAGTGGAGCAGTTGTGTTTTGGAAATATCATTTTAAAAGATGAGTATGTTTTTATTCCTATAAGTTGGAATTATAGAGAGGTATAAGAAAGAGTTGCACAGAGAAATTCTTTTTAGCTAGGAAAGGAGTGAATATATACAGGGTGACAAAAACAATTTTTACTACGAATAACTAACAACTATTAAGGGCTTATGTGTTAGGCACTCTCCGGTCATTTTATATACTTTATCTCATTTTCTCATTATAATCAACTTGGGAAGTAATAATCCTGTTTTATATAAGAAAGAAAGCAAAATACAGAATCAGGAAGATAAGCTAGGCAAGAGTTTCAACAAGAAGGGGGCCAAGTACAGAATATGATGATCTTATAACAAATATCATTTATTAGTGTTCTTAAAAAATTAGGAAATGAATAAAGAAGGAAACACAATTGGGCCATAAACCTGTCACTTAGGTAATCTATTAAATATATAAATGGATAGATAAATAAAATATTATGAGCGTTGTTAAAAACTTCAAACAGCTCACAAAGATATATAATGAAAATAAAAAACGTCCGTTCTCATCTCAGTGTCCCTACCTTCCTAAAGTTCTCCATTATAAAGTGTCTATTATATCTTCCCAGAAAAATGTTTTGGTATACACCAGATTAAATAGGTCTCACTTTTTATTTACCCCAAAAGAAATGAATTATATATCATATATATGCTGTATATCATATAATGTTGTATATCTTCCTTATATTGTATATATGATATATATGCTGTGTCTTGCTTATCATTTAACAGTTATCTTTCTATATCAGCACATATAGATTTATCTCATGTTTTAAGTAGTTGTATAGCATTCTAGTGTATCGGTTAAGTGTGACTTTTCATATGCTAGTTGAATTAAAAGCATCTATTTAAAGGTGATTTCATATTTTTAAGTCTGCGAATCACATGGTTTTTTGGTTAGCATTTATTCAGCCACCCTGAAAAAATTATAAATATAGCCTATAACATTAATACTGAAGCATGGCTGTTCATCATAGCTAGAATTGTGAGGATATGTACAGCTTACACATGCACTTTAGCAAATACATATAGTAATTGGGATGGGATGGAAATTGGAGATATTTACTCATTGAAGTGTATTTATATTGAATGCCTATTTCCTTTGTTTAAGTCTTTGAGTCTGTGGCTGGAAATGGTGAGCCTGTCTCTCTCTCTTCCCTCCCATACAAGAGATCTCAGCTCTAGTTTGTAAATTCTATGATGTGACCAGTCTCAAAAGAGACACAGGCATCTGATCAAAACTGTCAGCTTAGGAGAACGTTGATAAAAATGGTACATTTAAAACTAGGGCCTCAGGTAGTATTAAGTAAGCAAGTTACCTCTATTGATATCAAAACTTTAGGGTTAGCCAATATGTAAATGACCCAAAGCGAACTTGGTATAAAATATGCTTGGGATGTAGCTCTTGCATTTCTTATCTATTCTGGACATTCTTCTTCACTACTCGAGATTTTTCTGCTACTTCTTATCTATAGGTAAATTCTTGTTGAAAAGTCATGCCCTTCCTATTTCTTCACTTGATCTTAGCCAAAAGGCCGAGAAGCACCCTTCCTATTTCTTGTCTAAAATTTTTCTTTTTGTTTATTTTTACCTCTCAATTTAATTTCTTAAATCTATTTCTTTTCTTTTCTTTTTTTTTTTTTTTAAAAAAAATCATGTTAACCACTTCGAATATACTGTTCAGTGGCATTAAGTAGATTCACTGTTGTGCTACTGTCACTTTTGTCTGTCCATCTGTCCATCCGTCCATCCATCCATCCACAGAACTCTTTATTTTGCAGAACTAAAACTCAGTCCCTATTGAACAACAAATTTCTGTTCCTCCTTTATCCAGCCCCTGACGGCCACCATTCTACTTTTGGTCTGTGAATTGACTACTTTAACTACTTTATATAAGTGGAATAATGTAGTATTTGTCCTTTTATGATTGGCTTATTGCAGTTAGCATAATGCTTAGGTCTAATTCTTAATTCTATTTTCTTTTTTTTTTTTTTTTTTTTAGACAGAGCCTCAAGCTGTCACCCTGGATAGAGTGCTGTGGCATCACAACTCACAGCAACCTCCAATTCCTGGGTTCAAGCGAGTCTCCTGCCTCCGCCTCCCAAGTAGCTGGGACTACAGGCGCTCACCACAACGCCCGGCCATTTTTGGTTGCAGCTGTCATTGTTGTTTGGCGGGCCCGGGCTGGATTCGAACCCGCCAGCTCAGGTGTACGTGGCTGGTGCCTTAGCCCGTTGAGCCACAGGCGCTGAGCCCTTAATTCTATTTTCTTAGTTCTAACTCTATTCTATATTATTATTCAGACACATATATCCACATGAGTGTATAATTTATGCACGTTTAAATATCTAATTTTTGAGAATACTTTATGGAGTTCTGTAATGAATAGATTTATATATATAGACAGTCACTAACTTACAGTGGTTCAACTCAATTTTTTTTTCCTTTTTTTTGGCCGGGGTTGGGTTTGAACCTGCCACCTCTGGCATATGGGGCTGGCGCCCTACTCCTTGAGCCACAGATGCCGCCTCAACTCAAATTTTTGACTCTTTGATGGTGCAAAAGCCATATGCATTCAGCAGAAACTATACTCAGATTTTGAATTTTGATCTTTTTTCAGGCTAATGCTATGTGGTATGATACTGTTGTGGGATGCTAAGCACAGCAGTGAGCTGCAGCTCCCAGTCAGCTACCTGCTCATGAGGATCAACAACCCATACTGGACAGTGCATTGTGTTGCCCAATGATTTTGCCTGACTGTAGGCTAGTGTAAGTGTCTGAGCATGTTTAAGGTAGGCTAGGCTAGGCAAATGACGTTTGGCAGGTTAGGTATATTACATGAATTTTCAACTTCATGGGCTTATTAGATATAACCCCTTTGTAAGTTGTTGAGGAACATCTGTATTTCTTGGTGTACATTTATGTGTATAGGGTAAATTCCTTTCACTAAGAATTCTTGGCTCGGTGCCTGTAGCACAGTAGTTACGGCGCCAGCCACATACAATGACAACTGCAACAAAAAATAGCCAGATGTTGTGGTGGGCGCCTGGAGTCCCAGCTACTTGGGAGGCTGAGGCAAGAGAATTGCTTAAGCCTAAGAGTTAGAGGTTGCTGTGAGCTGTGACACCACGACACTCTACCGGGGGTGACATAGTGAGACTGTATCTCAAAAAAAAAAAAAAGAACTTTTCCCAGAGAAGATTCTTTGTGTAATATCTCCTTGTGTGTATCCATAGCTTCTAATTCAAAATATGGCACAGATACTGTTGGCAGAGCTTATGTTACTTGCCTGTGTCCCTGCTATAAGGAGGACTAGAGAGGAAGTAATTTGGTTTTTATAATGGGAAGAAGGAATCATAAGATAGAGAATCCCCCCCAAATAGGAAAGCCAGCACCAATTTGCCCGCCTTTTTTTCTTTTTAATTGTTGGGGATTCATTGAGGGTACAAGAAACCAGGTTACACTGATTGCATTTCTTAGGTAAAGTCCCTCTTACAATCGTGTTTTGCCCCCAAAAGGTGTGGCACACACCAAGACCCCACCCCCTCACTCTTTCCCTCTCCCTGCTCTTCCTTTCTCCACCCCTCCATCATTCTTTCTCTCTCTGCTCTCCCCTTCCCTCACCTCCACCATGTCATTAATTGTCATTAATTGTCCTCTTATCAAAATTGAGTACATGGGATTCATGCTTCTCCATTCTTGTGATGCTTTACTAAGAATAATGTGTTCCACTTCCATCCAGGTTAATACAAAGGCTGTAAAGTCTCCATTTTTTTCTTTTTTTTTTTTTTTTTTCTTGTTTGAGACAGAACCTCAAGCTGTCACCCTGGATAGAGTGCCGTGGCATGACAGCTCACAGCAACCTCCAATTCCTGGGCTCAAGCGAGTCTCTTGCCTCCGCCTCCCAAGTAGCTGGGACTACAGGCGCCCGCCACAACGCCCGGCCATTTTTTTGGTTGCAGCCGTCATTGTTGTTTGGCGGGTCCGGGCTGGATTCGAACCCGCCAGCTCAGGTGTACGTGGCTGGCGCCTTAGCCCGTTGAGCCACAGGTGCCGAGCCGAGTCTCCATTTTTTTAATGGCTCAATAGTATTACATAGTGTACATATACCACAGCTTGTTAATCCATTCCTGGGTTGGTGGGCATTTAGGCAGTTTCCACATTTTGGCGATTGTAAATTGAGCTGCAATAAACAGTCTAGAGCAAGTGTCCTTATGATAAAAGGATTTTTTTTCCTTCTGGGTAGATGCCCAGTAGTGGGATTACAGGATCAAATGGGAGATCTAGCTTGAGTTCTTTGAGAGTTTTCCATACTTCCTTCCAAAAAGGTTGATTAGTTTGCAGTCCCACCAGCAGTGTAAAAGTGTTCCCTTCTCTCCACATCCGTGCCAGCATCTGCAGTTTTGAGATTTCGTGATGTGGGCCATTCTCACTGGGGTTAGATGGTATCTCAGGATGGTTTTGATTTGCAATTCTCTAATAATTAGGGATGATGAGCATTTTTTCATGTTTGTTAGCCATTCGTCT
>CAUYRH010008135.1:0-21729 GCA_963574655.1 Perodicticus potto
ACTTTTTCTTTTGGCAGACAGAGGCCAGGCAGCCATGCCTCCAAAGTTCCTTTGAACAGCCTTGCTTCAGTGGTTATTCAGAAAACCAGAAGATCTGTGATGGTACACACAGGTACCAGGAAGAAAAAACAAAAGAGGTGAAATGCCATGGTTTTGATGCGATTCCGTCCTGCAGACTCACAGTGGACCAGGATGGGGGAATGAGCCTTGCAGATGTCTTATTAAACCTGGCTCAGCTTAGTTTCTATTTTGTGCAAACTCACCTTAGGAGGGAGACATTGTGCTTTTCTTCCCCTTTATCCAAGTTCTCATTTTCCCTGTCCAATAATATGGAGAGACAAATGCCCTGGCAAGGGCAATAACAAGGCTGTAACCCCACGGAGGCAAGGACTGTCCATTGTTTTGAACAATGGGTAGTGCACCTAGTACCACTGCTGGCACAGAGAAAACTTTAAATAAGTATTGTAGGGCAAAAGGAATGAAGGCATTCACATTTGCTGCTTGCCACCTAGAAGATACCTAGTAAATACCGTCTTTATTGAATTGTGACAAAATTGAAAGGAGAATTTTAGAGTTCATGTTCGTTGAATGTTGGACCTCTTCAAAGTCTTGGCACGACGTCCAAATGAACAAAATCAGCCGGTGTGATGTTTGTGCTTGGGAAGGGAAGCCAAAAGGAAATGTACCTTTATATAAAACCGATAGAACAATATATAGTTGTGTACATGTCACATTTCTTTCAAATATACCCATAGAAATGATTAGTCCTCCAAAAAATCCTCATGCCACAGTTCTGCAAAGAAATCAGGAGACTTTGCAATATCTTGTCCGTAAAAAGCTGGAATGTCGAGCACCCTTAAACAAACAAGAGTAATTAATCATGGCTTGGGTTGTTTTGATGAGTATGCAAGAGTGACAAGTTAATAATAAATCAGCAGCTCATATAGGGAAGGTATCTAAGGAGGTGCTGTGGTTTAATTTACATCTTTGGAAGGCAACAAAGATTTAATAATCTCCCTGCCTCATACATCAAACTAATACCCCTGAGGCAGAAAAGCAAAACATTTTTAACTGTTAATCTGAAAGGTAATAAAATCCTGTCTCGTGCTACAAATACATTGAGCGTCTAGTGGTCTTGATGGACCCTAGTGTGTGTGACTTATTCAGACTCCAAAGCCACTCAGGGTCACCTGGGGCCTTGGCTGCAAATCTGGACAAGCTGGGGACACCAGGGGACTTGCGAGTTTAGTCAAAGTTTTGGAAAGGGGAAGGGCAGTGACTGATCTTAGCTTAAATCTACCCAATAATTTATTTTACCTTCCAGGTTGACTGCAAATAAATTATGACTACAAATATATGAATTTGAGACTCAGTTCTAAATAGCTGTTTTTAGCTGGAGTGATAACCATCTTTCTGTTTATATAGTACTTGTTCTTGAAAGATCGGAAGCTATGTTGAAGTTTCTAAGGGTAGGATTTTAACTGGCTAGAGAAACTGGAATGCAGAAAGGGGAAGTAACGCTCCATGGCACGAGGAGCCATTCGTGAGACCGAAACTGTATTCAGACTTCCAGCTCTTCATTTCTCCAGCAGCTAAGCCATGGGGCATATTGACTTTATTCATTTGGAAAACTTTCCCCTTTTTAATATTGACGTAGAAAATATCGTCTTCCTTGTTTAAAGAACAGGCCGTGATGGGGCAGGTAATGTTACCTGCATTTGCAGTATGTGTGTGTGTATTCACTGCTCCGATTTGTCAGGAAATGCTTTTTTAAAAGAATTTGATTGTAAAATACTAATGCTGCTTATCATTTTAACTGGATCATTTCTGATGCACTGCTGTAGGGAATGGAAAAAAGATCTTAAGTGGTTGATATAAAAATAACCAATTTCCTTCCCTCTTCCACCTCCCTCCCTCCACCCTCATGGCTCTAAATCATAGCTGTAAATTAGAGTCATATTTTGTCATGTCTTCCAGGGTGTACTGACTGGCATAAAATAAGCTTCAGACTATAATTATCTTATCCATTCAACTTAGCCATAAAGAAAACACATACGCCACCCCACTAATGCCCTGGATATACCTGGTCTGTCCTGCCTGTCTCTCTTGCAGTAGGCTAGATTCCCTGGGTCAGAGGTTCAGGCTGGGCCAGACAGGACAAGCCTTAGAGGAAACTCTCCTCCTCCTCTGCCAATTCATTTATCAGACATCCAGGGAGTCTCTGATGTCAGGCCTTGCCTTAAGCCCAGGGGTGTACAGATCATACAAGGACAGAGGCAGAAACCGTTGTGTCTATTCCCTGTTGCTACTGTAACAAAGTCTCACAAACTTAGTGGCCTGCAACAACACAAATTTATCATCTTATTGCCCCGAGTCCAGAAACCTAAATCAAGGTGTTGGCAGGACTGTCTCTGTTCCTTTTTCTAAAGGACGTAGGGGGTGTCTGTTCTCTTGCCTCTTCCAGCTTTAGAGGCCGTCTCCATTCCTTGGCTTGGGGACCCCTCATCAGCTCACTGCCACTCTTCTGTCCTTTGTCCCATCTCCTCCTCCTCAGTCTGACCTCCTCCCTCCCTCTTACAAGGACCCTCATGATTACATCGAGCCTGCCGGGATAATTCAGGATAATCTTCTTATTTCAAAAATCCTTAATTTAATTGCATCTGCAAAGTTTCATTTTCCATATAAGATAATGTTCACAGGTTCCAGGAGTGAGGCCGAGGACGCCTTTGGGACCATTATTCAGCACAGATTTGGGCATTGGACTGCTCTGCCGCTCTCCAACTCAGCATGACTTCTATGTAAATTTCTTAACCTTTCTGCAAAATGGAGTAAAGAGTGCTCATCTCACAGGGTTATATGAAGATTAAATGCCTGCAAGCAATTAGCACCTTGTCTGACGCATACGACAAGTTCAGTGACTAGGAAATTCATGAATTATCACTCTTATAATTCAGCAGTAAAAGGGCACAGTCTCACCTCTCTGAGGGCTTCCACGTCTAGTGGAGAAGATGAACAGGTAAACAAATAACCTAAGTCAGCAGGAAGCAGTGTGATAAGGGAGGCATTTGTCTTAGGCCACAAGGGTCCTCCTTGCCCTACTTCATTCAGTCCTTTATAGATGATCACCTAACACTTGGGTATTGAGATAAAGGCAAAACATAAAAGGTCGTCTGCAGCAATGGATGATGGGCGATTCAAATGCCAGGAGCTGGAAGCTTGTATATCTTCATTATGATGAGGTCATATTTTCTCTAAGATTATTTCCTAGTCTCGAGATATTATGTTGACTCTCTTGGGTTTAGGGCATATGGCATTTAACAAGTTAGGGCCTTGGAGGGCTAAGACTATATTGGATGGTAAAAGGAAAGAATATTATGGGTCTGAAAGTGAAAGTTTACAGTTTGTCTTGTTCCTCTTTCCTCCTCTCTTCTCGTCTCCCACTGACTCACATCCCCTTTCCCAAAGGGAAAGAGTGCTAATCTGATTGGAAACATTCCAATGTTCTAGTTGGACCAAGTTTGCTAGTGACCAAAGTGGCTTGTATGAAAACGTGAGCATTAGGGGTGGGTGTCCTTCATGTATCTCTCCCATTTATGTGGCTCGAGTAGTAACAGCCGGGGTCCACTATTCTGGTAGCAGTTGGCCTGACCACACCCCCTCTCCCTGCTCTGCCTTGTTCGTCTTACTTGGCCACGTGTGACATGTGACACAGTTTTTCCACTTGACTTCTAGAATGCCATGTTCTTTCGTTTCCTCCTACCTCACGGCCAAAGTCATCTCTGTTGGTTCTTCCTTTATTCTCAGACTTAAGTTTCAAATTTCCCAAGGCCCACTTCCAAGACCTCTCTCTTCTGTCTCTACTGATTCCACTCTTATGGATGTAAATATCATTTCTAGATTGACGATACTGGAATTAATTTAATATTTCTACCATAAAAAATTACTGTAAACTTAGCTTAAAACAATACTAATTTATTATATTACCGTTCTGGAGGTTTGGTGTCTGACGTGGGTCTCACTGTGCTAAAAGTCAGCCTGTCAGCAGGGTTGCATTCCTTTCCAGAAGCTCCAGGGGAGAATGTGTTTCTCTGCCTTTTCCAGCTTGTACAGGTCACCTGCATTTCTTAGCTCATGGTTACCTTTCTTTTTTTTTAAAGCCAGCAAAGTCTTATCTCTTTGACCTTTCTTTGACTATAGGTGGGGAAAGTTCTCGGCTTCTAAGGACCCATTTGATTAGATTGATCCCATCCAGATAAATCCATGATAATTTTCCCACTCAAGGTCCAAACTCTTAATCACACCTAGAAAGTCCTTTTTGCCATGTAAGGAAACATATTTATAGGTACCAAAGATTAGAGCATGAACATCTTGTGGGGGACTTGTTCTGCCTACCACAATGCTCAAATATCTATGTCCAGTGCAGACCATTCTCCTGAACTCCAGAGTTGTATATTCAATCACCCACTTGACATCTCCACCGGGCTATTTTTGGAGATTATCTCCAACATGCTTTGTCCAAAACTGAGCTCTTGAGCACCTCCCGCTAATCCTGCTTTTCTCCATTCTTTACCATATCAGTTGATGGAACCTCCATCCTTTAAATTGTTCATGGCCAAACCCTAACAATTACTTCTGACCCCCTCTTTCTCTTTCTCTTGCACCTATGTCTAGCCCTTTAGCAAATCCTGTAGGCTCTACTTTTAAAAGACCTTGATAATGTGCCAATCTTTAGTGTCTTTCGTTGTTATCACCTGTCTTAGCAGCCATTGTCTCCCATGGACTATTATAATAGCTTCTTAACTAGTCTTTCTGTGTCTTATTCCCCTCCATTCTCTAATCTTCCTCCAGCCAGAGTGATCTGGTTAAAATATAAGTTGGGTAAATTCATTTCTCTATCCCAAAACTAGAGATGACTTTCCATGGCATCCAAAGTACAATCTCAAGTCCTTAAAATGACTTACAAGGCCATTGGGTGCCTTGGGTGCTCTGTCCCCTGACCCTTGCATTTTGTCTTTGACCTTCTCTCCTCCCTTCACCTTACTCATTTCACCAGTCACAGTAGCCTCCTTATGATTTCACAAATATTCAAAGCCCATTTGCACCTCAAGATCTTCACTCAAGCTGTGTCCTCTGCCTGGAAATCTCTCCCACCAGAAAACCACAAGACTCACTCTCTCACCTCCTCCAACTGTTTATTCAAATGTCATCTTCTTATTGGGGCCCACCCTGAAAACCTTTATTTAAAACTGTCTGCGTCTGCTTCACCCTTTCCTGCTCTGTTTTTCTCGTATGTTATAATTTGCTGATTTATCTTGCTATGGTTTGTTTTCTCCCTTCTGGAAAGGAATGCAACCCTGCTTATATATTTAGAAAATATACTCCATAAAGACAGGTGTTTATTCCTGTTTATGAACTGTTGTGTCTTCAGGACCCATAGTGGGTACTCAGTTCAAACGAGTGCATGACTGATTGTATGAATTGTCCTCCGCATCGGTTTGGATTAGCCTGCCCTGCATCAAAAGAATTAAGATCAAACTTGAACATCAGGAGGCTGGATTAAACAGTATAACCTTGGCCAGCTCTAATTTTAGGCTAAGAGGCTTCTGAAAATTGACCTCGTTGCTACTTGGTAAGTGCTTTTATTTTTTATTTTTATTTTTATTTAATTTTTTTTTTGAGACAGAGTTTCACTTTGTTGCCCTCAGTAGAGTGCCATGACTCACAGCAACCTCAAACTCTTGGGTTCAAGCAATTCTCTTGTCTCAGTCTCCCAAGTAACTGAGACTACAGGTGCCTGCAACAACAACCAGCTATTTTTTGTTGCAAAATAGGTTCAAACCTACCAGCCTCGGTGTAGTGTATGAGGCTGGCACTGTAACCACTGTGCTACGGGCACCAAGCCGGTAAGTGCTTTTATTAAAGAAATAAAGAACTAATCTCACACATCTCTCAGTGTCTAGAATGAGAAAAGTAACAAAATTTAATCATCATCATTTCTGATTCAAGGGAGTTAATGAGAGGATCACATTATCCCCCTCCACCACCTTCTCCCCACACGAGCAAGTAGTTGTAATGAGTTTGACTTGGTGTATGCTTTTTTTTGCTTGCCATTTCTCTTAGGAGTTCAAAGCTGGTCGGACATTTGAGGAAAAAAAGATAAACTTCAACAAAGGAGTTGAGAAAAAAAGTATTCTTATTTTTCTATCTTATTTATTTAGAGACTGGGTCTCACTACATGGCTCCGGCAAGCCTTGAACTCCTGGGTTCAAATCATTCTTCCACCTCAGCGCCCCGAGCAGCTAGGACCACAGGCGTGCACCACCATGACTGTCTATTTTTTTTTTTTTTAAAGGAATTAGTGAAGCTAAAAAGAGAAAGACTTCTCTTGAGTTTTTCAGGGTCTAAAAATTGATTCCACGTTTGGGGAAGGAAATGTAAATAATGAACTTGGAAACTTTTATTATGTACGGGAAGCAGGAAACTATTGACTACCAGAATTGTGGCCAATGGATACAGCAACAATGATAAGAGCCAAAAAGAATTAGTGCAATTAATTGAAGCTTATAAACTATAAAACTATCTGAACTCACACTAATACTTTAAAGAATTGTCATCGTTGGAAATTGCTATGGCAGCAGCTCATTACTCTGAAAATCAATAAGGGTTCAGAATCAAAAAGTGATTCTGCTTTGTTCCCATCCCCCCCACCCCCAGGAGAAAATAGCTGATGAGGAGAGTTATTTTTATTGGAGTTTTTGTTCTTATGTTGAAACACTCTCAAACTTACTGAAAATGTCAGTAGAATATAAGAAACTACTTCTTCCTTCCTCCTGCCCAGAGCCATCTGAGAGTAAGTTACCAACTTGATGTCTCATCATTTAGTGTGTTTTTCCTACAAATAAGGATGCTCTCTTAGATAAGCACAGGATAGTCAACGAACTTAAAAAATTAGTTTGCACTCTGGTTCAAATGAACCAATTATAAAAAGATATTTTGAGACAATTAGGGAAATTTCCTATCAGTTGAGAAGCCAATTTGCTCCAATAACATTTTTTTTTTTTTTTAGAGCAAAAGGATCCTGTTTAGAATTATGTGTTGCATTTAGTTGTAAGTTGATTTCGTCCTTTTCGTTCTGGGACAGTTCTTCAATCTCTGGCTTTGGTGACCTTGACACTTTGGATGATTACAGGTCAGTTGTTTTGTAAACTGTCCTTCAATTTGGATTTGTTTGATGTTTCCCTGTGGTTAGATTCAGGTCATGCGTTTTTTAGAAGGAATATCACAAGACTGAAGCTGGGCTCTTCCTTCTTGTCTTACCGTGGAGTGGTGTATTATTTCCGATGTGTCCCCTTACTGATGAGGTTCACTTTGAGCACTTAATCGAGTGGTGTCTATTAGACTTCTTCTCCATTAAGTTCCTCTTTTCTCTTTGTATTTAACAAGTATTTCTATGAGGAGGTACTTCGAAAATATTTAAATATCTGGTTCCTTATCAAACATTCATTTTAATCATTTATTTATATCCATTGAATTCAAGGATCTTCATTCAGTGAGTTATATATTATTTGTTACTATCATTATTTATTTTGATGCTCGAATTTCTCTGGTCAGAACCGTGGGAGCCCCATCAGTCTGGCTTTGGTGTCTGTTTGGCGTACCCCATCTTTCTGGCGTACCACATCCTTGCTTTCTTGTTTAATATGCTCTAAGCACATCTGGTACTTCCCTTGCCCCAAACTCTTGAATCAACCATTTCTCCAAGAACCCTGGTTCCACTTAGAAACCAAGATCAGGTGTCATTGCCGTGGGCGTGTCACTGTTCCCAGCCCCTTTGCACTCCTTAGGGAGCTAAAAGAAAATATAGACAGAGCTGAAGAAAATACAGAGGGTGCCAAAAAATGTATATACATGTCAGGAGAGGAAAAAACTATTAAATTTTTAAACTCAAGTCATATTGAACTTCTGCAATTATAAGAGGTGCTCAATGTCACTTGTATTCATCTTTTGCCCTTCACATATATTGAGTATTATAAATTTAATACAGTTTTTTCCTTTCTTAACACATGTATATTTGGGGGGCACCTTCTGTTGTGTGTGTGTGTGTAATGCAATACGCAGACCATGTTTGCACTCTGGTTCAAACGAACCAATTATAAAAAGATATTTTGAGACAATGGGGAAATTTCATATGAATTGAGAATTAGATGATACCAAGGAATTTTTCATTTTGTTATGTGTGATAAAGGTATTGTAGTTAGGTTTAAAAATCATCCTTATTTGAGAGAGGCAACTGACATACTTACAAGTGACCTCTACCTTCAAGGGGGGTTAAGTGAGATCGGTGGAAAGGACCATGTAATTTGCTATTCTAGGTATAGATACATACTCATGTACATTACACATATGTAAATTTACACATATGATTTGAAATTAAGCTTGAGCTGGGTATGTAAGTATCTACAATCTCAGCCCTCTGAATGCAATGTTTAGAGCTTATTTAACCTAAAAGCACCCTGTTCAAGTAAACTTGTATCACAAGCCCTATTTTATAAGACCCAGATTCTGGTTTGACCCTGTCTGGAGTGGAAACCTTTTCTCCTGACCTTTAGTTCGGTGCCTGGCATACATCTTATCCCAAAGATAGAACCGATGATTTGGGATGTCATCATGTATTCTTGTCATGGGCTCAGTTTACGTGACACCAAAAGGTTACTTAGGACCAAATGGAAAACCTATCCTTTATGCCCCTGTCTGTGAACTGTTGCAGTGTGAGCAGACAGGTTACTATAGACATAAGGACTTCTGTCCCTCACTGGGCAGGGGAGCTGGCCTCCAGCCTCTACAGCTGTTCCCCGCTGGAGTGGCCAGCGTTCAGGGGCGCTCATTAACATCACCAGCAGCTGTGCCAGTGAGCAATTTAGGGCAAAATAATCGTTAATTAATCTCTTCGCTGTTAGAGCTTTCAGGTGTCTGTGCCTTGGTTAACACCGTGAAAGGGCTGGGAAGTGGTGTGATTCTGCGTCCTTCCAGGTCTCTCCTCACATTGTGGTTGAGCCGCCCACCCTGCCAGTGACCTGTGGGAAGCCTCAGAGCCCAGAGAAGAGGGACTTGTCAGGAGGCAGCGAGACAAATACTCTATGGGTTATACCCAACTCCCTCCACCCTGACAGGAACTTTGACTCCTACCCCAGGAAATATGTGGGAAGGCCAATGAGGACAGGGCTAACCTCGGCTGCTCTTTAGCTATTAAAAAAAGTCAATTACTTGAAAACTTCAATATGGTGAATAATTCTAAATAAATTAGTGTCAGGACATCACGATTCAGAGCTACTGTTCTAGTGGAATACTTTTAATAAAGAAAAGAAATGAAAAACAATGTCTGCACACCTCTGTGGAGTCATCCAGAGGCCCGACTCTCGGCAAAGCTGAGAAATCCCGAGGGATCTTCAGCTTCCCACTTCGTTACCACTTCCTTTGGCTGTCTCTCTTTTGCTGGTTTTCTCTCCTCCCCTGTGGTTCCTTCCTTGTGGCCAAACACATTTTGTCTTCCAGCCACCATCTGCTTTCAGAAGATGTTTGCTTTTTCTTTTTCCTTTCCAAAGCAGCCCTACTCGGGGGCCTGCGTTTTCCCCTTTCTGGACTGCTGCTTCTACATTTCCACATGGGTTCGTGGGAAGCACTGCTGTGGCTTCCAGAATTGAAATCTGTAGCTGGGGACACAGCAGAGACATTTTTCCTGGGCTGGGAGAAGGCTTTATGTTCTTATCCCCAGGCGCCTGCTTACCAACCTCAGGGCTGTGGGGCTGGTCTGTGGTATGTCTTTAAAATATCTTTTGTTATAAAACCTCAAAGAATTCCAAAGCGTGAAAGGTAAAGTGAAAATCATCCTCCCCAATGCTGGTCTTGTTCCTCAGAGGCAAATGAACTCCTTAGCCATACACACGAGCCTCCCGACTACTCCTAATAGCATCATGTGTGGCCACTGGTCTTTTTGGTATGCACGTATCAAAACAGAAGTTGAACCATATTATAGTATGCTGTCTGTGACTTGCTTATTATTACTTTAAATAAATATCCCTGGGCATCTTTTCATGTCAGTATACATACATTTTCTCATTACATTTAATGACTGGTATTCCACGGTATGAGCACACTATTGCTTTCCTACCCAATCCATTACTGATACATATTGTTTCCAATTTCTCCAATTATTGCCGATGCCTAACACATTTATCTTTATAAATGTATCTCCTGCAGATACAGGAGAGTTGGAACTGCTGCTTCGAAGAGGATGGTAGGTGCATTTTAAATGTTGGTTGATGGTGTTCTACACTTTGTATCCAATCACTAATAGAAACAGTATTTGCTTACTGAAATTATCAGAGATTATAGTGGGATACATGATAATGACGTATAAAAATGTAAGCCATTTTACAAAGTGTTTTCAATTAACTTATTTAACACAGACATTCTGTAAGGGAATGTTATGGACTAAATGCGTTCCATCCAAGTTCATATGTTGAGGTCCTCAGCCCCAATATGATAGTGTTAGGAGGTGGGACCTTTGTGAAGTGACTGGGTGAAGAGGATGGAACATTCATGAATGGAGTGATGCCCCTATACGAGAGACCCCAGAAAGCTCCCACCTCCCTCTGTCTGTGTGAGGACACAGCAGAAAGATGGGTGTCTATAAACCAGGAAGTGGGCCCACAGCAGATAGCAAAACTGCTGCAGCCTTGACATAGTACTTCCCAGCCTCTCTAGACCAGGAGTCCTCAAACTTTTTAAACAGGGGGCCAGTTCACTATCCCTCAGACCGTTTGAGGGCCAGACTATAGTTAAAAAAAAAAAACTATGAACAAATTCCTATGCACACTGCGCATATCTTATTTTGAAGTAAAAAAACAAAATGGGGGTGGCACCTGTAGCGCAAAGGAGTAGGGTGCCGGCCCCATATACCAGAGGTGGTGGGTTCAAACCCAGCCCCAGCCAAAAACTGCAAAAAAAAAAAAAAGGAAAAAAAGGGGAACAAATACAAATGTAATATTTAAAATAAAAAAAAAAGGTACCCCCATCTGCAAAAAAAAAAAAAACACCACCTAACTTAACAAAAAAAAAGGCCCCCCTTAACTGCAAAAAAAGGCCCTACTAACTGCAAAATAGAAAAAAATACACCTCCTAACAACAACAAAAAAAATCCTAACTCATTCTTACCTTGATCCTCAGGCAGCAGCAGGCTCTGCACAGGCAAGCTCGTGACTCCTCCAACCACGAGTCTCAGTCTCACCCGAGACTGAGAGGAGGAATTGAGAGACAGAGAGAAGGAGGGGAGTCGGAGAGTGCAGCGCACATTCCACACATGCACGGCCCGGGATGAGTTGGCTGCTAAGCAGGACAAGCACCTGCAACAAAAACAGCCGGTGGGTGGGCTAAATGTCCTTGGCGGGCTGCATGTGGCCCATGGGCCGTAGTTTGAGGACCCCTGCTCTAGACTGTAAGAAATAGGTGCTTATTGTTTAAACTACCCAGACCATGGTATTTTGTTGTGACAGCCCAAAGGAGCAGCCAAAGATAGGAAGGTAAAATCTCTAATTTACAGATAAAGAAACCTGAGCTTGCTAAGATTAAGTGCTTTGCCCAAAGTAACACAGTTACTTAGTTTCTACCTATGGCACAGCTAAGCCCCAGTCTGTCTTGGGTCTCTAAACCTTTTGTCCTACACCTACTGCCTCTTTTCGAAGGAGCTCTAAGCCTTCTGTGATGGATCCATGGAATATAGGTGGCAAGGGGACATGGGGGTAACATTGGCCAGCCAAGGTCACACGAGGGTTGCACACCAATGGACAGACATCTTTCTCCCTGTTGTCACTTCTTTGGTGAGCTCATCTGGTCACAGCTTTAAATAATGTCAGTGACTTCCAAATGTGTATTTCTGGCCTACAGCTATCTCCTTAGCATGTCCCATCCTGAACTCTTGATCTTTCTCCCTAAACCTGCTTTACCTACGACAGCCTTCACCATCTCAGGTGGTTTCTATCTCATCCTCTTAGTTCTTCAGGGCCCCTCCTCGGTTCCTACCTCTCATCTCCCTCATCCACAAGGAATGTGCCCAAGACCATGTGCCAGGGGTCCTGCTCCACCCGTGTGGGATTAAACTCCAGGCATGTCTTGCCGTAACACACAGCTGGAGCACACCGCCTTGTTCTGAGCCCATTAGCCTGCAGATAGACTTCTGACCTGACCCCGGGAATGCGTCTTCTAATTTAGGAATCCCTGGACTGAGTGAATGTTCACCAATGAGATCACAATCTTATTTCTGCCACTTTCTAAGACTGCAAAAATTAAGCCCGAGAAAACATAATTTTAGCTGAAATCAGTGGATCTAGACTAGTGATTTTCAAATGCTGTGCCACGGCACAGCAGTGTGCAGTGAGAGGTTCTTAGGTGTGCCACAAAAATTTTTAAAGATCATTAATTAAATTTTGATTTTTGAAAGCACAGTAAGTATATTCCTTTTTTGAACTCTTTATTTATTTATTTTTTTGGATCAACATAATTTAAATGTGCTGTGTAAGTTTATAGGTTCGAGTGTGCCATGAGAGAAAGAAAAGGTTGAGAAACTGATAAACTCAAAACACACAAGTCTTCCTTAGGTCAGTTTCCCCACACTACTGTATATGAATGTTGGTAGGGGGAATAGAAATCAATGGGGAGTGCCTGGGAAGGGAGCTCCTGCTTTTCTGCTTCCTCTTTTCCTTTCAAAAGACCAGGGAGCAGAAGGAATGTTTCCCGCAGGAGCTGACAAAGTTGTGGTTCTTCCTCAGTGCTCAAAACTCTCAAGTCAACAATGGTGGGAAACTGAAATTCTTGATCAGGAGGTGGGTTTCACTTGTTAGGAAGGACTTGGCATATACTTTGGGTGTTTGTGTCTCGGGTATATGTTTGTGTGGGGGAAGTCATCATATTCAGAGTCCAAGAGTTGAACAGTACACATGCTACTTTCATTATAATACAGTTGTCAACAGGACCTTCAGGTCTTACAAAATTTAGGTAAATGAAACTCAAACCCTCAATTGTATAGTACGGCTAGGTTTTGCCTGGGACAGAGGGGCTTCCCAAGAGGTGAGACTTTCAAGGCTAACATTGGAAAAGTCCCCCCCAAATCATGAAAAGTTGGTCATCCTGAGCTTTCCTGGGTCCAGAGCCCCCACCACAATTTTTGCTAATTCCTTATAACTTATGTTTTTTCTGTTGCCTCCTTTGTGGCTGATGTAGTCTGGCTTTCTTACTTCCACCTTTAGAGAATCTGCGCGAAAGACTTAGTTCCTTCATGGGTTTCTGCAGAAGATTTACCCTTACCATGTGTTTAGTGGAGTAAGTAGCTTTCTTGAAGATCGGAGGGGTGACATACTCCCCTGGACAGCACTTAACTGTCTGTGTGGCTTCCCAGCATCCCTCTTTTCTTTCTTCTCCCTTCAATCTCTGTTACAATCAGCAAATTTGCTCTTTTATCTTCTCCAGAGTATTTCAACCCATCAAGGTCCCCAGTGGCCGAGGTCCCACGTTTTGTTTCATGTGGGTTTACCAAGAAACTTTTCCAACAAAGCAGGGTCTCAGCGAAGAGGAATTCTTAACCCAGTGAGTTAGAGAGTAAAACTCTGTTACAAACATAATGAAGACTGTTTTATATAAACATGGGTACAACTTTTTAACTCGGACTGGGAATTAATTAAGCTGTCATCCTTTTCTCTTTTTCCCAAGACTCCGTAAGATGTAGTGCCACCCCTAGTTACACAAGACTGATTTTTTTTCTTTTCTCTTGGAGCTTGCTTTTTTTACTTTAGGGGCTAGATTGAGGGATGAGCTTAACTGGCTTCTTGTTTTGGGGACATCATGGAATTTTCCTCTGTGACTTGATGCATTAACAACCCCCTCAGGATACTGGCTCTGCAAGGGAAATTGTGTGTGCGTCTTAAAAACCAAGTGATGCATCTTTCCTAACAGAAAGCATTAAAGATTCAAGTCAGATTTGGAGCAGAGGCCGTAATAATGAGAAAGTTGTCAAAGCCATTCATCAGGAAGAAGCAGGGTCAGATAAATGAGATTCCGGGTGATCTAGAGACTCCAGGAAAGGAAGCTTTCTGTTTCCCCTTAGAAGTGATACATCCGAGCAGAGGTGGGAATCTGGGGTAAAGGTCAGAAGTCTCCCCTGGCCTTTAGCTCTTACAATTCTGCATGTCTGGATTCTGGTAGAGGTGAGGACTGTTATTTATAGAGAAGTTAGCCTGGAGAAGACAGGAACACAAGAAAGACATACGTGAATGATAAAAGGTAGGCCAAGAGAGTGTAACATTTTTAAAGTTTCTAGAAATCTCTACCCATGTCCCTACTTGAAAAAGTTGTTTCAGTGACCAGAGAACAACACTAGTAACGATAATGGTTGACCTTTATTGAATGCTTACTGTGTGCCAGACACTGTGTTTCATATACATTTGAAAAGGTTTTCAACTATATCGGTCACCAGTCACCAGGGGGATGCAAATCAATATGACAAGTGACAGTGCTACGAACCCATGAGAATGGCTGAAATGAAAATCCCAAGCACTGGTGAGGATGTGAATTCTCCTATTGTTAGTGGGGATTTACACTGCAACAACCATTCTGGAAAACTGGTTGGCAACATCTGCTAAAGCTGATATTTGTGACCCCCCAAATTGTAAGTGTTATGTTTACCGAAAAATAAGTACAAGAATTTTCATAGCAGCACTATTTTTAATAGCGCCAAACTGGAAATAACACAAATCTTCACCAGTCATAGAATAAATAAATCATAGTATATTCACCATGTTGGGCTGTTACCTCACGTATAGCAATGAGGACGCAGGAATTCTAATTACACGTAACACTATGAATGAACCTCCTTTATTTCTCACAGTAGCACTATGAGATAGTCCCATTATAGATGTGGAAACTGAGCATAAAGAGAGTAAATTACTTGCATGAGATCACAAAACCAGGAAGTGCAGTAGCTGAGACTCAGACCCTGGCAGTTGAGTTCTAACCCTTCCCCATTGTAGGCCAGTGCTCCCCACCCCAGCCTCTAGATACATCAGCCCCAGCACTCAGTGTGTGTATTGCTTTGGCACCATCACCCAGAGGTACAGGTGGAGCAGGTGCAGGCTGACCCTGCAGAAGGCCTCTACCACTCAACTTGATGACCCTGTGCTAGGTGAAATACCTTTCCATCACCTGGTGTGCATTATTTGATCCTCACAACAGCCTAATAACACTCATTTTTAAAACTGGGGAAACAGATGCAGAGAGGTAGGGTAAGTTGCCCAACATACAACTACTAGTTTGTGATGGAGCCAGGATTCGAAGCCTGGTCTGGGTGCTCCAGAGTCTGTGTGCCTCCACTATCCACCCACATGTCTCTTCTCAGCACCAACCAGGGTAGCCCAATGGGGCAGCAAAGCCTGGGCCTAAATGCTAACAGGAACCATTGCTCCTGGTCACAGAGCTTGAGTTCCTTGCCCTATGTCCACAACAACAAGGAGAATTTGAGATCAAACTCCTCAGGTTTCATGTGGCCAACTGGCTTTTGGGCAAACTCTGCTATAGTTGTCTTTGGTATATATATATGTATATATATATATATATATATTTTTTTTTTCTTGCAGTTTTTGGCCGGGGCTGGGTTTGAACCCACCACGTCTGGCATATGAGGCCGGCAACCCACTCCTTTGAGCCACAGGTGCCACCCTGTCTTCGGTATTTTCAAGGGGGGAGGAAGCAACCTGCATGTACGTGGCCTTGTCCATGCCTGCCTGGAAACAAAAACATGTTGTTAATCAGTGATCTCTGCAGTTTCACAGTTTCAGTGTGGGAAGCTCTGTGAAGTGCTCCCAGGCAGGCTGTGAACACGGCCCTGTTCTAACAGCCAGAGCTGCGATGACTGTACTGGGGGAAGACAGTTGCATAGCAGATGGTGGACGTGCTCCCAAATAAGCATGAGCCTGGACCTTGGAGCTCTCACATGGGAGGAAACCTGGGCAC
Source organism: Perodicticus potto (assembly GCA_963574655.1). Taxonomy (NCBI): domain Eukaryota; kingdom Metazoa; phylum Chordata; class Mammalia; order Primates; family Lorisidae; genus Perodicticus; species Perodicticus potto. The sequence goes on from CAUYRH010008135.1 coordinate 16,057, forward strand.
TGCCAACCTCTGGCTCCTGCTGCTCAAGAAACAGATGCTGGATATTTCTGCATTGCCAAGATTTGAGGCCTTATGGGGCTCAGGCTTTGGCTTGAATGTGTTGGTGGAGAAAGGAAAGGGTGGGAGAGTCAGGGCATATTTGTACATTCGGTCCTGATTGTAGAGTTCCATCATTTCCAGCTCGCATCATGACAATAACTTCTTACCTGGTCTTTCTGACTCCAGCCTTTCTCCTTTCTAGTCAACCTGTGCCACAGTTCCCAGGCTGTGAGTCCCTTGGCTGATGCTCCGGCTGCCACCCCACAGGCATGTTGTGCTATGTCACCATGTTTTTGTAAATGCTGAATTATCTGTTTAGATGTTTAGAGTACCTTTCCCACTTAACATGGCATAAGCCTACTGATCTTGGAAGTCCAGTCAGTAAGCTTTCTTCTTGGTATTGCCCTCTCTCACTGCCTTGCCAGGCAGAGTTCACTGTTACCTCTTCAGTGTTCCCCAACCAACCCACCTCCTTTTTCCCTTTTAACACATAATATCAGCTAAGCATGGTGGCTCACGCCTGTAATCCTAGCACTCTGGGAGGCTGAGGTGGGTGGATTGCTTGAGCTCAGAGTTCAAGACCAACGTGAGCAAGAACAAGACTGTATCTCCACTAACCAGGTGTTATGGTAGGCACCTGTAATCCCAGCTACTCAGGAGGCTGAGGCAGGAAGATCGCTTGAACACAGGAGTTCAAGGTTGCTGTGAGGTGAGATGATACCGTTGCAGTCTACATCGGCAACCTAGACTTGTCTCAAAAAAAAAAAAAATAATAACATCCTTGTGCTGACCAGGTACTGTAATGAATTTCCATCCTTCCCCTTGAGTAGACTGTGAGCTCCTTGTGGGCAGGAGCTGTGCTATGTTTATCCTTACAACCTTGTACCTAACAGCGCCCAGCTGGGCAAGGCAGTGAGCAAACATTGGTTGGATGAAATCCAAAAGCACAGAGTTTGAGGTAAGAGCTCATAGTGCCTTTGCACCCCCTACACAACCATTGAAAAAAACCCTACTCTTATCAGCCAGCTTTCCTCTCCATTGTCACGTGACTATCTCACCGTATATGCCCCTTCTGGCCATTTCAACATCAGCATTGGAAGCTCCAGGCACCAAGTCGCTTCCCCCCATCTCAGCTTTCCCGTTCAGGTAGGTGGTGGAGAGGTGGGAGAGTGATCAGTGATGTGGTTCAATGTGCAATGGGTCTACTGTGGGGAGAAAATAAGAGCTTATTTGTTCTCTGTGTAATACCCCAATTCCCATGATGGGTTAGCAGGTATCAAAAGCTTTCATAAGCAACCTTTTAAAAAGTAGTCTTTATTTTTTAGAACAGTTTTGGGTTTACAGAACAATCGGGCAGGTGGTACAGAGGGTTCCCCTCCGTTCTCCCCACCCCCACCATCTACTATTTCTCCCATTGCTAACATGACTGCGGCACATTTATTACAATTAATGAACCAATATCAACGCGTTATTATTCAAGGAAAGTTTATGATTTATTCAGATTTCCTTAGTCTTTACCCAACATCTGACCTCTTCTATTTCCTCCAGGATCCCACTGTAAGTTTAGTCATCACGTCCCTCTGAGCTTCTCTCTGCTGTCTGCTTCTCAGACTTTCTAAGTTGACCTTGACTGTTTTGAGGAGAGTCTATTGCAGGACGCTCTTCTGTTGGAATATGTGTCTGATCCTTTCCTCGTGATTAGACCGGGGTTATGGATTTTTACAGGGAAGATCACAGAACTGAAATGCCATTTTCACCACATTGTATCAAGGGAATAAGTAAACTTTTAAAATGGGAGGATATTATCATTGTTCCCCCTTTCTGGAATCTGTGTTCCGTTCTGCATTTCCTATCTCTGTTAATGACATCATCACGCGTTATCATGAAAGCTGGAGAGGGCGTCTACTCCTTCTCCACGTTCCACCCAAATAGTCATCAATTTCTAAGATGCTGTTTGTTGTGGCATTTCCTCCTGCTCTCATCGGCACTGCTGCAGGTTGACGCCGTAGCACCATTTCCATACACTATTTAAATATCACTGTAGTCCCCAGCTGTTCTCCCTAATTTCTCTCCTCTCCATCTCCATTTTATTCTTCATATTATCCGTTAACTGCTGTTTTAACATCAACTCTGTCTTCAGAAATCTTAGGGTGGTTCACTGCCACATACAAAATAATGTTCAATGCTAAGTGTAGAATATAAATGTCTTAACACACACACACAAAATAAAATAATGTTCAAATTTCTTCATGTAGAATTCAGGGCTCCTCTGGGGCTCGCTCCAAAGGACCTCATTCACCTTGGTAAGTATCGGTTCCTTTCCTCTCTATCTGATGGTTTATAGGAGTTTATTTATCTCAAAAAGAAATTGGGATTTTATTTATTTATTTATTTATTTATTTTCAGATTGATGTGCGGGTACAAATGTTCAGGTTACATTGTTTTCATTCTAAGGTCAAGTTCAAGTTGTAGTTGAGCCTTTCACCCAGGGGGCGTGCTCAACACCCTCACACTGTGAGCTCTCCCATTAGGTCAGTGGTTCTCAACCTTCCTAATGCCGGGGCCCTTTAATACAGTTCCTGTGGGTCGCAACAAATGGTTGAGAACCGCTGCAAACGAGGTGATTCCCGCCAATCACCCTTCCTCCCCACTCTCTCTCAACCCCTGCCCCCCTCACTGGACTATACTTGTGGTTTTCTTTGGTGTGGGCGTGTAGATGTTTATATATTGGTTTCATAGATACCTCCCCCACCTTTGTGATAATTGGATTTTCTTAACCTGTTTTCTCCAGAAGAGTTAATGAGCTAAGTTTTTAAAAGTAGCATTTATGGGCGGCGCCTGTGGCTCAGCGAGTAGGGCGCAGGCCCCGTATACCGAGGGTGGCGGGTTCAAACCCGGCCCCTGCCAAACTGCATCGAAAAATAGCCAAGTGCTGTGGCAGGCGCCTGTAGTCCCAGCTACTCTGGAGGCTGAGGCAAGAGAATCGCCTAAGCCCAAGAGCTGGAGGTTGCTGTGAGCTGTGATGCCACGGCACTCTACCGAGGGCAACTAAGTGAGACTCTGTCTCTACAAAAAAAAAAAAAAAAAAAGTAGTATTTAGTTTTTAGAACAGCGTGGATGTGTGCGTGGACAAGTGTACACGTGCGTGCATGAATGTGGTACGCAGACCTCCCTGGGGACGCGCTTCTCTCTCCAGATCATGGGTTGAGCAGGAAAAAGACCCTCGCATGGCCTGAAGTCTGGTGAACAACAGACTTTGTCCTTGGGCTGCCGAGTTTGTACCGAGTTAGTTACCCAGAAATAAGTGTGGATGTGAACAAGATCTCTGCTTGTTTTTATTTTTTTAGTGGCTCAAAACAAGAACACCTGGGCGGTGCCTATGGCTCAAATGAGTAGAACAACGGCCCCATATGCCAGAGATGGCAGGTTCAAACCCAGCCCTGGCCAAAAACTGCAATAAAAAAAACAAAACAAAACAAGAACACCTTTTATCTCATTATTCCTGTGGGTCAGGAATCCTGGCACTGCTCAGGTAGCTTCTCTGGCACTCATAAGGCTTCTCCATTCATTTTTGCACTTCAATCGCAAATACTTTTGAAAATTCACCAGATAAATCTCAACTTCTTCAAACTTGTAAAGGGACAGTCTCTGTCACGCTCTGGGAATGATATTTAGATGCAAACTGAATTCCTTCTTTCACGGGCCAGCCAGTTGTGTGTGTCAGAGGATGTAAAAAGAGTCCACTGTGCTCGATTGTATAATATGGCTGTCCTAAATTTTAATGAACAAAATTAATTGCCTTTCAAATGCCATCTGCCACTTGTTCACATAAGCCCACAATACTCATTAGGAAAGTTTCTAAGTGCCTGAGGAGTTTGTGAAATTCTTGTAGGCAGCCTGCTGAGGAATCCAGGTCCCCTGTTTTTGTAGGCTGCCCAACGCTGGTAGAGAAGGACTAACCGAGGTGGGGAGGGAAGAGTGGAGAGAGCAGGAACCGTGAGTCTAAGAAGGCTCACAGGCCAGAGTTTGGATAAGTCACTGGACTAATTAATCAGGGAGATTAATGCCACCTTTGCATATTTATGAACATTGAGCTGTTAGCAGCTCAGCGAAGCCTTGTAATGGGAAAAGGCAGAGACTGTGCAGAAATAGTCACCACTGATTTGGAAGCTCTTTCATTTCCTGAGCTCCTAAATAACAAAACGATTTTCCAAGAGGGTAACAAGAACTGTTGTTCGGAGATGGGAAACAGCCGCTGATCATCCGATAAAAGCAGTAGCGATAACACAAATCCACCAGTGTTGTCACCCTCTCTGGGAGTCCCATTTATCCATGGTGTAGAATGTTTCAATCTTACATGCCTCTTGATAACTCTGGCAGTCAAGAGTTGTCAGCAGCTTAAGTAAAGACACTCTGGGAAGGGCTTAGTGGCAAGGTGCAGACATTGATAAACCGAGACAGCTGGTCAGAAACAGGAAGAGCAGAGATAAGACTCAACACGCAATTCCTTTATCCATGTGGATTTAGGCTCACATCCTCATCTTCATCCTGGCTTTCAAGAAACATGCATGCATGTGAGCACGTGTGCACACACACATGCACCCACACACTGCAGTATCCACGCACGTATATGCCAGTGACTATGATCCTCCAATAGGCCTCCAATTTTGCCCTCATTAGTGAAACAGCTAAGAGGCTAACAGGCACTATCTGACTTAACCAACAGTCTGCAATATCGCAGTTACTCTATTTTAATGTTTATTTCTCCTTTTTTATTGTTGGGGATTCATTGAGGGTACAAAGCACCAGGTTACATTGATTGCATTTGTTAGATGAAGACCCTCTTATAATTGTGTCCTGCCCCCAAAAGGTGTGCCCCACACCGTGACCCTCACCCCTTCCCTCCTTCCTTCTCCCCTTCCCCCGCCCCCCACCATGTACTAGGTCATTAATTGTCCTCATATCAGGATTGAGTACGTAGGATTCTTGCTTCTCCATGCTTGTGATGCTTTGCTAAGAATAATGTGCTCCACTTCCATCCAGGTTAATACAAAAGATGTAAAGTCTCCATCTTTTCTAATGGCTGAATAGTATTCCATGGTGTACATGTATTACAGCTTGTTAATCCATTCCTGGGTTGGTGGGCATTTAGGTTATTTCCACATTTTGGTGATTGTAAATTGAGCTGTGATAAACAATCTAGTGCAAATGTCCTTATGGTAAAAGGATTTTTTTTTCTTCTGTGTAGATGCCCAGTAATGGGATTGCAGGATCAAATGGGAGGTCTAGCTTGAGTTCTTTGCGGATTCTCTATACTTCCTTCCAAAAAGTTTATATTAGTTTGCAGTCCCACCAGCAGTGTAAAAGTGTTCCCTTCTCTCCACATCCACTCCAGCATATGCAATTTTGAGATTTTGTGGGTCATTCTCACGGGGGTTAGATGGTATCTCAGAGTGGTTTTGATTTGCATTTCTCTAATAATCAGGGATGATGAGCATTTTTTCATATGTTTGCTAGCCATTATTTCTCCTTTTGTCCTATTGCTACAAAGGGGAGTTATTTTTCTTAAATCCTAATGTGATTTTAGATTTTACTTATTGTTCATTCCCCACCAAAAGTCAGTCCTTCAGTTTT
>CAUYRH010008136.1:0-15963 GCA_963574655.1 Perodicticus potto
ATGGGAACAGAGTGAGCTCCCCAGAGTGGACAGAGAGATGGGAACAGAGTGAGCTCCCCAGAGTGGACAGAGAGATGGGAACAGAGTGAGCTCCCCAGTGTGGACAGAGAGATGGGAAACAAGTGAGCTCCCCCAGAGTGGACAGAGAGATGGGAACAGAGTGAGGCCCCAGAGTGGACAGAGATGGGAACAGGGTGAGCTCCCCAGAGTGGACAGAGAGATGGGAACAGAGTGAGCTCCCCAGAGTGGACAGAGAGATGGGAACAGAATGAGCTCCCCAGAGTGGACAGAGAGATGGGAACAGAGTGAGCTCCCCAGAGTGGACAGAGAGATGGGAACAGAGTGAGCTCCCCAGAGTGGACAGAGAGATGGGCACAGAGTGAGCTCCCCAGAGTGGACAGAGAGATGGGAACAGAGTGAGCTCCCCAGAGTGGACAGAGATGGGAACAGAGTGAGCTCCCCAGAGTGGACAGAGAGATGGGAACAGAGTGAGCTCCCCAGAGTGGACAGTGGAGCCAGTCCGGCTTCATTAAAAAGAACAAATCTTTTAGTTTTTTTTTTTTTACTTTCAATTTGATGTAAAGATACAATCAACTAGGTCACAGAGTTTGCACTTGTTAGGTGGAGTCCCCCTTGTCCTTGTGTCCCTCTTCCAGGAAATGCTGTACACCCTCCACATTGTATCCATTAAGTGGTTGCTCACCCGTCCCCCTCCCTTCCTCCCGCTCACCCATCTTGATTTAATTTAGTTTTTCTCTTACGTGGCTGTGTAGTATATCATCTACTGGCTTCATATTAGTGTTGAATACATTGGATACTTGCTTTTTCATTCTTGTGATAACTTTACTGAAAAGAACAAATCTTAGGAAGCATTTTTAGTGTAATATGAAAAAATGCAATAGGCTCATACCATCCATGAAGACATATTAACCCTTTCGAGTAGTCACAAACAATATCAAATCCGCTCACCACACCTGACATGTGGTTGGCGTGCGGGAGGGCACAATTGGAGACTGAGGCCAGTAGGCTGGCTCTCTGTCTGCCAGGGCTTTTCTCCTCTTCCCTTACACCTGTGCCATGCACACTTCACCAGTGACGGCCACAAATATGTGGACTCAAAACCATCCGGAATTCGACAGCAGATTCCACAAAAGACAAAGCTCTTGATGACACGTTGGGTGAGACCTGACTCCAGACTCTCGCAGACACTACCAGGAGCTGGTCTCCCTGGTGTCTCTATGAAGTGTTCAGAGGAGAGCGGGTTGAGCAGGTGCACGTCCCCTCTGTCCTCCCATGAGGAAAGGATGCAGCCCCTGACCCAACACGCCCATGGGAGCAGAGCTCCCCTCGCCATCTGAGTTGGGCCCAGAGCTGCTCTCTGTACACATGTAGTGAGTAGAACCACATCAGCTCTGCTCACCAAATGCTCCCCCAAGCAGAACAAACATTTCCAAATGCCCTGCCCTTATTTTTACTCATCTTTTGTGGCAGAAAATGCCGCTGCCCAAGCAGTATTCCTTTATCCTTTCTCTTCTGATTTCCTTTTGTATGGCAGTATGCCCAGCCTAAATTTATTTCCAGACTCTTTTGCACCAAGGAATTCCCAAAAATATGCCAGTCAGTGATTGAGTGAAGTTTCTAGGAAAGGAAATGGCTCAACTGAGATTCTGTGCCCCTTTTTCCTTTCTCTACATATTTTTTCCCTGACCCAGAAGTGAAAACAATGGCCATGGCTAGAAGTCAGCAGCCATCTTGTGACCATGAGGCAATTGAGGCGGAGAGCAAGCGTGTGAGGTTGCCAGGACAGAAAAACACAGGATAACAGTAGCCTGGAACACCAGTGTTGAACTACTCAGCCCTAGACCTGTTTTCTTGAGAGATAAACCAGTCTCAAATTCTTCTAAGCTGTGGTTATTTGAGGCCTCTGTACTCTATTACCCCCAAACATTGTTTTTAAATGATAACATTGTCTTTTGTAATCTTAAGAAAACAATGAACACGAACCTGTGTGTTTCATAATAACCCAGATTTGGACATCTCATTCACCAGGGTGATGTGTGCTAATGTAATCATAGACACCGGTGGGTTAATTTTTCACTTCTCCTAATTAGTAGCTGTGTTTTTAACTAGAGTAATGACTTTACCTGTATCAGTTACATTTTATGGCTCGGCAGAAAAGGAGACAGGCGGAGTGCAGTTTAGGTAGATTAAGCCGTTGCAGACGAGCACCCTGGTTGTCCGTGTGTCTGTCTGGCCTTTTAGGTATGATCTTTACCATAAGCAGTGTCCTCTATTCAGCTAGACCAGTGGTTCTCAACCTTCCCAATGCCGCGCCCCTTTAATACAGTCCCTGTGGGTCGTTGAGAACCGCTGAGCTAGACCCAAAGATGCTGCCTGGACAGGGCGGCTGGGAACGCAGCCTGCAGAGGCAGCAGCATGGGGAGGTCATGGCCGGAGTCTGGGGAGCTGTATCTCTCAAATTATCACTGTCCGAGAGTTTTGACCACAAATTAACAGAGTTCCATTTCTTTTTTCTTTATCGTGATTAGCAAACATCAGACAAGCTTAAAAATCTGTTGGATGGTCTGTAGCTAATGTGCACCTTTTCATCAGGAGGATGGTCCTGTAATGGAGGGGCTGGGCCACATTGGGTCCGTAATTGAGGAAGATGAATGGAAGAGCACAGGGGTAATTTGCTGCCATCCATGAAAAATGCACGCTGGCAGGGAGTCACGGGGACTTGCCAAACCTACTTTCCGAGTGTTGTCCAACTCTAATTGTTGATCCAGATTTGATATTCACGTTAACCACAACAAGTGTTTCCAGTTTGGAATCCCTGAGAACTCTTCCAATATCTGGCGTGCATGTGTTAAACAAAAAATCCCTCATAGCTGAATTTGTTTATAAGTTATGGGAAGACACTAACAAAGCTTTCTGCACAGCATTCATCAAGCAGTAACGGAGACTTAGAAGGCAGTGGATGATCGTAGGAGCCACTTAAAAATTGAAAGGGATGCTAATGTTCGTCTAAATGGCCGGTTTTCTTGCTCTCTGCAGAAACAGGTACTGTGTCTGTTCTTAATTTGAATAGCCAGCTGATGCACCACCAAAATGTGATATTGTTATAAACAAACCAGCATCAGAAATCAGTTGAGCAGAGAATGCCCTCTGCAGGGACTGCCTCTGAGTCATTCATACAGATGAAGCCGAGGGGCCCGGCTTTTCCTGCAAGGTGATGCGGCAGTGACGAGCCTGTCACACAGCAACCTCAGCACCCGGCTGGTCACCATGTACAAAGCAGCAGGTGCATCTCTCTGTCGGGAACCCACCTCCCCAGTGCACCTTCTAAGAGCCACCTCTTTCCATTAAATGAGAATATAATCAATCACATAAATCGCTGATGGAAAGAAACGCTACCTTGCAGAGGAAGGCAGCTCGGCAGAAATCTCACCACCAGGCCAAAGGGGGTTAGGGAAACGTGAGACATTACAAGAGAGGAAGTATAAATGGATTAGGAAGTTTTCGTTTTTCTGTCTGAAGGCAGGGACAATAATCACAGAAGTCTGACCTCTGAGACTGACGACACAAGTGTGGCGGTGACAGTCACAGCTATTACATAATTCACTTCCCACTTAAGTGTTTAATAGCACTCGCAAGATCAGAGCGAACACGACGGGGTGTGTGCATGTGTGCCCGTGAGTAATGGGAGCCGTTCGAGCCTAATTTCTCATCACCATCTCCACACAGCTGGGTGTTTATCAAATATTTTAAAGTGTTTTGATCATTTAAAAAGATTTAAAGCATTATTTTCCTAGAAATTCTGACAAAATGATTCTACCAAATTAACTAGTTGCACCAAATTACATAGTATGTCATTAATTCCCAATATAGATTATATTTTAAAAGCAATCACCTTAACAAGCCTTTCATGTAAGAATTTTCTATTTCCCAAATTCTTTGGTGATATATCTCACTGCAGAATCAATATAATCTCTGCTTTCAAACTTGGGTCTATTGGGATGTTCATCCAACTAAGTGTGAATTAATTAGACCCACAATTTCACCTCAATCTTGCAATCAAAATGAAAAATGGTATCACCTGTTGTGTCATAATTCAAGCTTCAGGTGTGAGTTTTTCATTCTTTAAAAATGGGGCAGGAGAGGAAAAGGAGAGAGCAGGATAGGGCAGGTGTTTCCACTCTCAGCTAGGACAGCTGGGGAACAGGGGCCGAGAACAGAGGCTGCTGTCGGGGCAGAGGGAGCAGGTGAGGGGTGTCGTCTGAGGCAGCAGCAGCTCGGGGTTGATTCTGGCCAAAGCAGAGCTGGGGAAGTCACAGCTGGACAAACACGGTCAGGGAAATAGTCTCAGTAAGGACATTCTCTGTGATCCTGGTGTCCCGGCTTGGGAACCAGGACTGGGGATGCCCAGGACCAGGCTGCACATTGAGCAGGGGGGCATGAGCCCAGCCCCAAGTCCATGCCAGCCAACGTACCTGGAGACAAGGCTGGGCACAAGGCAGGAGCTTTCCTGGCCTCCTCGTCCAGCCCAGGACCCGAGTGGCCAAGGAGAGTCCTTGTCCTCATATGCACATCACCGGCATCCCACGCCAGGTGCCCAGAGGGCAGCAGCTGAGTGGACAATGGAGCCAGAAGGTCAGAGAGGACCAGGACATTAAGGGAGGAGAGTGCCCCCCCCCAGGGACACAAGGACTCGGGTCCAAGGTCCAGAAATGTCACCTTTGTCCTGAGGACCAGTGCTCCTGGCAGCACCAGTGGGTCCTGACCTAGGTGACCACCCAGCGCTAAGCCCTACAGAAGCAGGGCCCAGGCCAATAGTCCCGAGGCTCCCAACATCCCTTTGCCCCAATCACAAAATGTCTGGGTCTGCCCCACACAGAGCCACATGTGCAGAGGTGCAGGGCCCAGCAGGACACGGGCAGAGGCCGGGCACTGAGGCTGCAGTGGGCTGTGAACACGCTGGCTTCACAGACCTGTGCGTCCCTCTGCAAGGCACCTGCTCCCTGCACGGCACCACGTGAACAAAAAGCCCTTTCCTGCAGCCACTTAGCAGGCAAATGGGAAAACTATGAAGCAACTGAGCATTGTCTGGCCCTGTCTAGAAACCTATTCCTTTGTTAAAAGGAATTCCAGAATAGTGTCCCCAGCTCGGGGTGAATCCAGCAGATTATGTTTGCTCTAGTCAGAGGCAGACCTGGGGTCCGCTGACTGCTCTCCCACCCCCACTCCCCGTCTCCCACAGAGGCTGCCTGGTGTCCATGGTCCCCTCTCCCCATGAGTAACCAGAGTAGGAGCTATATCGATTTGTCAGGGAACCTCAGGGCAGAAGGAGATACTGTGAGTGAGGCTGACACCTACCCTGCTATTCCAGGGACCGTCCTGACCAGTGTCTCCCCGGCGAGAACGTGTTCTATTAGCTTTTGTCGACCCGGGTCGCTATCGCACCAATCCTCACTATCCGCTGTATGTATACATGTGTTTATATATGTGTGTGTGTACACATGTCACAAAGGAGAATGTAAAATACATTAAAAATAAATACATGTCCTCCTGTCCTGACCCACACGGGCCTCTTGGCTCGTCTTCTACCCCCGGCTACTCAACGTCAGCGGCTTGTCCCTCAGGGTCCCGCTGCAGCACCCCTGACAGTGGTCTGAACACCACAGCTCTCCCAAGCCGCACACGCTAAGCCCTACAGGAGCAGGGCCCAGGCCAATAATCCCACGGCTCCCAACATCCCTTTGCCCCAAGCGTCCGTGAGGAAGGCCTGCTGGCGGCCACTGCCTCATTAAGACAAGGACACGGGACTGACCAAGAGTCTCAACTGCCCCAGGTCATGCTGTGGAAGGCAGAGTGGAAGCCAAGCACACAGACTCCGGGCTGGGCTTCCCTGCACCCACCAGGTCCTTTCCTGCAGTTCACGACCAGGAAGGCACCTGCTGCCCAGGGCCCCCGCCCTCCTGACTGGGCGGAGGTGCTCAGAGTCCCCGGCCTATGACAGCAGACCTCCCAGGAGAGCCCGGGATACCCGATGTGTCAGAGAACACCATCCCTCCTCACGGCAACCTCCCAGATTTCTTAGTACCAGGAGTGGGCTTGGCACAACTCTGAAGGGAAAAAACAGTCTAGAACATTCTAGGCAAGGAAGGAGTCTGACCACAGAACTCACTGGTGCCAGCACAGCAGCAGGACAGTGTGCAGCCTGGACCTGGGCTCTCACACCTGCCCGCAAGGAGTATTTTCACTGCGGGTAAAGAGAAGGTCAGCTCTGCACAGCTTCCCAGAGTGACTACGTGGGCCTGAGCCTGTCCCTACGGTTTGCCCGTATGAGGCCTGGCAGGATGGAAAACGCAAAGGTCTTTTCAGCCCTGGCTGGCATCCTGCTCGTCTGCAGCTCCAGGGCTGCCCAGGCCCAGGAGGTGAACACTCTGGCAGCCTAAGTCCTTCTCTCCGGCAGATTCCATCTTTGGACCTAATGTCTTTCAGCAGAGGGTCATATGGTCACGCTTCAAATAGCTTTGCCTCACAAAAAGCTGAATTTCCACACTATTGGTTAATTTCTATTTTAGGGTACTGGTCTCAAACTAGTGAGATAGGAGGCTATCATTTGTGTGTTATTCTCAGAGAGGCTAATTATCTTATTTAGAATGTAGATTTAAATCATTCACCCTGAAAGTCCCTAAATATTGGATTGTTGATTTGAAAAATTAAATAAGTTTCCATTTATGTAACACAGATTGGATTGGATGAAAAAATCTACCAATTGCAGTTGAGAAAACGATACCTATGAGTCTGTAACATACGGTCATTTGTAGACACCAGATATTCAAGGGGCGGGGGGTCCAAAAAGCCAGATAAGTCAGGAAAGTGCAATCACTGGGTCTTTAGACAAAATGAAACAGTATCAGTACAATAATAAATAAATAAAAATAAACAGATCACTTCTCTATATTTTAAAACTATCTTTCAACTGAGATTTTACATTCACTACTGGAAATTTTGAAGGCAAAATTTGAAATGGAAAGTATAAACCTATTGTTAGCTCACCTGTGTGCATTTGGCTTCTCTGGTATTTCACATCAGGGATAGAATATTAACCTTCTGCAGGAGATTCTCAAATCTGCCCAGGACACAGGAGTGGTTGGTCCCCCGCAGCCCCCCTGCTGCCGTCTTCTTCCCCGGGGACATGTGAGCTGACCCCATGGAGGAGCGCTGGCCAGGGTACCACCTCCCAGGGTTGTGCCTGAACAGAGACATCATGCTCCCAGGGGACGGAGACCCCAGCCACGGAGCCCTCACCGGTGAGGGCCTCAGGACATGGCTTTCTGCAGCCCTGACTGTGGCCACAAATCAGCTGTGTCAGGGACATAGAGAAAAACTGCAGGAACGTAGGCTCCACAGGGCGGGGCTCCTACCCCCCATCCGCCGCCCCCCCCCCCAGCAGCGCTAGCGCAAGACAGCACCAAGGGCAGGGCAGGATGGGGGCGCAAACAAAGGACCCTGTAATCTGGGGGCTATGCGAGACAAGGGCAGGCGGCCGCCGCTGTCTGCATGTCACTGCCCCGTGTGCCCCAGCATCTTCTTCTGAATGGGTGGTTTCAGGTCCCCAGAGGTGACCCAGTACGTCCCTATAGGACCTAGATGTGGCACCCCAAAATCATGCACCCCCACCCAGCACAGGCCCCTGAGGGCTCTGTTCCCCTGCATGGCATGACCTCAGGAGTCTGTGACCTGCCCCTTAGGGCTCCGCTCCACTGTAACCTGCCCCTGAGGTCTCCGCTCCCCTGCACGTCACAACCTCAGCAGTCTGTGACCTGCCCCTGAGGGCTCTGCTCCACTGCACTGCACGGCCTCAGCAGTCTGTGACCTGCCCCCGAGGATGGGGACGCTGCCTCCCACAATCTCTGATGCAGCCGTGCTCCTGGTACAGCCAGACACCCCTCTGGGTGCCTGCGCTCCCACTTCTCAGGGCCTCGGTCAAGGGGCCTTTCCACTCAGGGCCCCCACCCCCCAGTGTGTGAAGAACGGGAGCCTACGTCCCCACCCTGGGCAGTGAGGCCCATCTGAGCTGCTCCCACATGGCCAGAGTCCCAGGGGAGTGGCAGAGAGGGGCCAGTGCCCTCTTCTCGGTATCTCACCCCATCTCGGGGGAGTGCAGGGACTGGGGTTGCTGCTCCCAGTCTAACCAGTGCTGGTCACTCACCCTTCACCACTGCCAATGGCTCTGCAGGCCCCCAGGGCCAGCTCTGCAGGTGAGGACTCTGGTTCCCCAGACCTGGCTCCTGTCTCGGTGGCTCTGGGCAACCTTTGCCATGCCAGTGTCCTGCCCTACTGTGTCCAGGACTTCCAGGCCCATGTGCCAGCTTTCTTTGTTTTTCTGTTTTTGGGGTTCATTTTTTAGTTGTTGTGGTTGTTTTTTTTATTGTTGGGGATTCATTGAAGGTACAAAGAACCAGGTTACAATGATTGCATTTCTCAGGTAAAGTCCCTCTTAAAACTGTGTAAGGTTCTGCATTTCTAAAAAGTTCCCAGTGATGCTGATATTGTTGATCTGTGGATTACATTTCTTATAGCAAAGAACTGGAGGACAGGGCTCATGTCTTAAAATTTGTACCCAAAAGGAAGAAGATTCTGAATATCAAAAGGGTCCAGGCTCGGCGCCTGTGGCTCAACAGGCTAAGGCGCCAGCCACGTACACCTGAGCTGGCGGGTTCGAATCCAGCCCGGGCCCGCCAAACAACAATGACGGCTGCAACAAAAAAATGGCCGGGCGTTGTGGCGGGCACCTGTAGTCCCAGCTACGTGGGAGGAGGAGGCAATAGACTCGCTTGAGCCCAGGAATTGGAGGTTGCTGTGGGCTGTGATGCCACTGCACTCTATCCAGGGTGACAGCTTGAGGCTCTGTCTCAGAAAAAAAAAAAAAAAAGGGTCCAAGGAAGGGAGACAAGCCATGTAGGTGACCTCAGACTCTAGTCAATGAGATTCGAATTGCATCATGGTTAGAGAATAGGTGGTTTAGAAAATCACCAACTTCTAGTTCAAAACCCTAATTCTGCCATTTATTATCTGTTTGGTGTTTATTAACTGTGTTACCATGAGCACATTTTTAAACCTTTTTTATGCCCTCAGTTTCTTCATTTTATTAAAGGGAAATTAACTTTTGAGTCTTATTTCCCTATTTATAAAACAGTATCTAGCTCAAAGGAGTGTGAGAATTTTAAATGAGAATATGTGTAAAAAGTACTTAGCGGGGCGGCACCTGTGGCTCATCGAGTAGGGCGCTGGCCCCATATACCAAAGGTGGCGGGTTCAAACCCGGCCTTGGCCGAACTGCAAAACAGAAAAATAGCCAGGCGTTGTGGCGGGTGCCTGTAGTCCCAGCTACTCGGGAGGCTGAGGCAAGAAAATTGCCTAAGCCCAGAAGTTGGAGGTTGCTGTGAGCTGTGTGACACCATGGCACTCTACTGAGGGTGAAAAAGTGAGACTCTGTCTCTACAAAAAAAAAAAAAGTACTTAGCACAGTTGGTGGCACAGACTGAGTGCTCAATAAATGGTAGTTGTTATTATTAATTAGAAAAGTACTGGCTGAGGAGGAAACTGAGGTGTTTGCGCTGCATTAAAAAAATTTAAATAGGAAAACAAAATCACTAACTTCAAATACCTGGATTATTATATTGTTACAATACACTAGATCTCCACAGTCCCCTCTTGTTACGGTGCAAATACCTTTATTCTAATTTTTAAATCTAATAGTTGCAGAATTTAAGATATGTCAGCACCATTAATGATCACCAACTCTGGTATTTGCCAAGTTTCAGTCACATCTGTTGCACTTGTGTTGTATTTACATTATTCATGCCTTTCTTTAAATAGATTTACATTGTTTTGTTAAATAAAATGACCTTCATCTAAACAATAATATTGATGAAATTGGGGGTTTCATGTGACCTAGTGTTTTTCTAATATTTATGAAAATCTGTCACAATTATAATGAGATCATGGGCGGCACCTATGGCTCAGTGAGCAGGGCGCCGGCCCCATATGCCGGAGGTGGCGGGTTCAAACCCTGGCCAAAAACTGCAAAAAAAAAAAAAATAATAATAATAAAGTTAAAAAAAAAAATACTAATGAGATCAAAGTTTGCCCACATAGCCCCTCATACCTCAAGTTGGGAAATTTTATGAAATTCAGTATTTTTATTTTATTTTATTTTTTTTTGTGGAGACAGAGTCTCACTTTATTGCCCTCAGTGGAGTGCTGTGGCGTCACAGCTCACAGCAACCTCCAGTTCCTGGGCTTAGGTGATTCTCTTGCCTCAGCATCCCAAGTAGCTGGGACCACAGGCGCCTGCCACAATGCCCGGGTATTTTTTTTGTTGCAGAAGTTGGGAAATTTTAATCTCACCTAGCCTACCAGACATTTCTAAAGATACTGAAGCAAGGGCGGGGGGTGTGTTTTGCCCAGGTCTTAATGAGCTTGATTCAGCCCTTTTTACCAAGATTTTTTCCTTGGGCACCCAAAGCCCCTAAGCTAGAAAACTAAGGATGCTTGTGCAGAGAATTTATTTTTCATAAGTCATTGAACCTATCATGAGGAAGTCCTAAGGGTGTCCAAAGTCACCTTAAGGAAGGGTGATAAGGGAAAAAGGATCAGAAAAATGTAAATATAATAAAAGAACACAATGGCTAATCTGTTGAAATAAACCAACAGATGTCAAAACCAGAGTAAGACCGGAAAGTGTGACCTTGAATTCAGACTGCCAAACCTGCTGTGGGAAGTTTCTTGATTCGAAGTATCAAGTTGTATTTTAACCTTGAATTCCTCTTGGAGGGAGTCAGGGACTTGGAGTCCAGTCTCTGTCACGTCTTGGCTGTGTGAATTCAGGGAAGAATGTAGTCTATTGGTGGAAGGCAAGTGCTCTGAGTGCATCCTGACTCCCACTGGCTATCAAAAGAGATAACACCTGACACAAGGGGGTGACAGGAGGACTTAATAATGTACATATAAGCTTCTCAAAGCTTAACACTGATACTAATTTTTTTTTTTTTTGAGACAGAGTCTCAAATTGTTACTCTGGATAGAGTACCATGGAGTCACAGCTCACAGCAACCTCAAACACTTGGGCTTAAGCGATTCTCCTGCCTCAGCCTCCCAAGTAGCTGGGACTACAGGCGCCCATCACAATGCCCAGCTATTTTTTTCTTGCAGTTGTCAGTGTTTTAGCTGGCCTGACCAGGTTCGAACCCACCAGCATCAGTGTATGTGGCTGACACCCTACCGACTGAGCTATGGCACCACCATTTTTTTTTGAGACAATCTCACCATGTTGCCCTGGGTAGAGTGCCATGGTCTCATAGTTCACAGCAACCTCCAACTCAGGCTCAAGCAATTCTGTTGCCTCAGTTTTTCTATTTTTAGTAGAGACAGGGTCTTGCTTTTGCTCAGGCTGGTCTCAAACTCATGAACTCAAGCAATTCAGGCGCGTTGGCCTCCTAGAGTACTAGGATTACAGACATGAGCCATCTTGCCTGGCCTGATATTTATTATTGCTATTGTCATTGTTACTATTACATATACTGTTTAGACCAGAGTTCCTTTGGTTGCTAATTTCCCAATTGCCCTGTTTTTCAACTTCTGATTTGGTTGCCAAAAGTTGATGCCTTTTTTTTTTCCAGAGACAGAGTCTCACTTTTTTGCCCTCGGTAGAGTGCCATGGCGTCACACAGCTCACAGCAACCTCTAACTCCTGGGCTTAGGTGAATTTCTTGCCTCAGCCTCTCGAGTAGCTGGGACTATAGGCGCCTGCCACAACACTGGGCTATTTTTTTCTGTTTTGCAGTTCGGCGAGTCCGGGTTTAAACCTGCCACCTTTGGTATATGGGCCCGGCGCCCTACTCGATGAGCCACAGCCACCGCCCCAGCTGATGCCTTTTGACAAAGGGTCTTGAAGGCCTTGAAGTTGCCCGCCTGCAGCTTAAGAAAGAGAAGGCCCTACTGTTTACTGGTTGTGACCTACCCTCTTTTAATCTGTTTCCTCATCTGTAAAATAGGGAAGGTGATAACTACCTTGCAGAGATCAAATATGGAAGAAGCAAACAGTGTCATGTCCTTAACATGTGCCAAGTATTTCATTTGCTCATGAATTAATTTTCTTAATTGCTTGGCCCACAGTAGAAATTTGACATCAGTTTGTTGGGATGAGTGTTCTCTTTTCTAAGAAGGGAGCAATGTGCCCTCAGTATTTCTTTTTACTTTTCTATTAGTACAAAATGCTTTCCCTTCACCTGCTTGTTACAAAGCCTTTCTTTCCTTTTTCTGATTTTATTTCTAGAAGCCCAGACCTCATGAAACTGGCTCATTTTCAAATTTTTTTTTCCCATATCAGGCGTCACCGCTAACAGCAACGTCAAACTCTTGGGCTTAGGCAATTCTCTTGCCTCAGTCTTCAGAATAGCTGGGACTGCAGGTGCCCACCGCAACACCCAGCTATTTTAGAGATGAGGGTCTTGCTTTTGCTCAGGTCTTGAACCTGTGAGCTCAGGCAGTCCACCTGCCTTGGCCTCCCAGAGTGCTAGGATTATAGGCGTGTGCATGCCTGTCCTGGTGACGGCTTTTTTTTTTTTTGAGACAGCCTCAAGCTGTCGCCCTAGGTAGAGTGCGGTGGCATCACAGCTCACAGCAGCCTCCAATTCCTGGGCTTAAGCGAGTCTCTTGCCTCCGCCTCCCAAGTAGCTGGAACAACAGGCGCCCGCCACAACGCCCGGCCATTTTTTGGTTGCAGCCGTCATTGTTGTTTGGCAGGCCCAGGCTGGATTCGAACCCACCAGCTCAGGTGTACGTGGCTGGCGCCTTAGCCCGTTGAGCCACAGACGCTGAGCCAACGCCTGGCCATTTTTTGGTTGCAGCCGTCCTTGTTTGGTGGGCCCGGGCTGGAGGCGAACCTGCCAGCTCAGGTGTACGTGGTTGGCGCCTTAGCCTGTTGAGCCACAGGTGCCGAGCCATATTTGGTGTTTCTTAAAACAATAGTACTCTGAAAACAATAATCCAAAATAATAGAGAATATAAGATATGGCTCATGTCTGTAATCCTAGTACTCTGAGAGACTGAGGCAGGTGGATTGCTTGAGCTCAGGAGTTCAAGACCAGCCTGAGCAAGAGTGAGACAAAAACTAGCCAGGTGTTGTGGTGGGTACATGTAGACCCAGCAACTCAGGAAGCAAGGCATGAGGATGGCTTGAGCCCAAGAGTTTGAGGTTGCTATGAGCTATGATGACACCTGGTCAACAGAGCGAGAGTCTGTCTCAAAAAGAAAAAAAGAATATAATAGGAAAATTCAGATTTTTAAGTCTTAAGTGGGAAGATTTTATTTTAAATAATTTTTTGAGACAGTCTCACTCTGTTGCCTCCCAGAGTGCTAGGATTACAAGCGTGAGCCTCCCCTAAGTGGGAAGATTTTATTTTTATGTTTTGAGACAGAGTTTCACTTTGTCACTCTGGGTAGAGTGCCATGGCTCACAGCAAACTCTTGGGCTCAAGCAATTCTCTTACGTCAGCCTTCTAAGTAGCTGGGAATATAGGTGTAAACCACAATACCCAGCTAGTTTTTCAACTTTTAGTAGAGATCTTGTTCTTGCTCAGGCTAGTCTCCAACTCCACAGCTCAAGTGATCCAACCGCCTTGACCTCCCAGAGTGCTAGGATTACAGGTGTGAGCCATTGTACCCGGCCTAAGTGGGAAGATTTTAAAGAGCATATTTTATTGGCAATGTTAATTAACAGAGAATCATACATATTAAGATAGTCTGAACAAAATATATTAAGGGGGAAAAAATCCCTCCAACATGTAGGTAGAAAAATAGGTAGCTTTAGTCCTTATTTTCTGAGAAAATTGTCTCAGCCACGTAAGAGGTTAGAAAACAGAGCACTCTGCTCCAAAAATGACAAGAGTTTAACCAGGCAAGGTGCCCTGTATCCGCAGTCCAAGCTGCTCAGGAGGCTGAGTTGGGAGGATTACTAGTGTTCAGGAGTTCCAGACTAGTCTGGGCACTGTCTCAAAAAAAAAAAAAAAAAAAGCAGATATGTGAGTTTTTAGTTTTTTAAATGACTAGGGATGAGGTGGTTAAGGAGGAAAGGTAGGGGTGAAATACATCTACTAAATAAAAGTAAATACCAGTAGGATGAGTTTTACATTTTTTTTTTTTTTGAGACAGAGTCTCAGTTTGTCACTCCTGGTAGAGTGCCATGGTGTCTTAGCTCACAGCAACCTTGAACTCTTGGGCTCAAGTGATCCTCTTGCCTCAGCCTCCCAAGTTGCTGGACTACAGGTGTCCACCAGAATGCCCAGTTATTTTTTTTAAGAGGTGGGTTCTTTTTTTTTTGAGACATAGCCTCAAGTTGTCACCCTAGATATAGTGCTTTGGCATCACAGCTCACAGCAACCAAGGTGGGTTCTTGCTCTTGCTCAGGCTGGTCTGGAATTCCTGAGCTTAAGTGATTCACCCACCTCAGCCTCCCAGACTGCTAGGATTACAGGTGTGAGCCACCACGCCTGACCTCACTAATGGACTTCTATTTTTTTTTTTTTTTTTGAGACAGAGCCTCAAGCTTTCACCCTGGATAGAGTGATATGGCATCACAGCTCACAGCAACCTCCAATTCCTGGGCTCAAGTGAGTCTCTTGCCTCCACCTCCCAGGTAGCTGGGACTGCAGGCATCCGCCACAATGCCCGGCCATTTTTTGGTTGCAGCCGTCATTGTTGTTTGGCGGGCCCGGGCTGGATTCGAACCCGCTAGCTCAGGTGTACGTGGCTGGCGCCTTAGCCCACTGAGCCACAGGCACCGAGCCACTAATGGACTTCTAAATAGTATTCCACTACAATTTTAATTTGAAATGTGATTCTAAAGTTAATCAGGTAGCATAAGAGGTGAATACTTAAAAAACCAACAGTAATAATAGACATAAATCTATAATGAGTTAATCGATAGCATATACTGACTTATATATCATCATATACTGTATATATTCTGTATATATGTATAAACTTACTACAGTCCCAAATCCTTGATTATATACCTTTGGGTTAGCTGGGGTTCCTAATTCAGAATTTTGGAGATCTGAAAAATAATGTGTATACACCAAATGAGATAAAACTGTAAACACCGCCCATGTCATTCCAGGTCAGGTTTTGCCAGGAAATGAGTTATTATTAAACAAGGGAAAAAACTGGTTTTCAGATCATTTTGGATTTTAGAGTTATGAAGAAACTATAGATCAGTATAGGATAAGAGAACATTATAACTAAATGAGTGGGGAAAGGGAAATCTTTTTTTTTTGAGACAGAGCCTCAAGCTGTCACCCTGGGTAGAGTGCTGTGGCATCACAGCTCACAGCAACCTCAAACTCTTAGGCTTAGGCGATTCTCTTGCCTCAGCCTCCCAAGTAGCTGGGACTACAGCCACCTGCCACAACACCCGGCTATTTTTTGGTTGTAGTTGTCATTGTTGTTTGGCAAGCTGGGCTGGATTTGAACCCACCAGCTCTGATGTATGTGGCTTGCACCCTAGCCAAGCTTGGAAATCCTATTTTAAAAAGCTGAGTCCAGGGTTAAATAGCGAGGGGTGGGGAATGTACTTTGAGCCTTTCCTCACATCAGGTATCAAAAATTATGTATGGATTAGGAAGTAACTCCTAATTCTAATGTATCAAGAAACAAAAACCTAGAAACAAGTGATGACATACCAGTGATATTCCTCTGGTTAAGGGATGAGCATATTCTATGTAAGAAATGACAATTTTTTTTTTTTTGAGACAGAGCCTCAAGCTATCACCCTGGATAGAGTGCCATGGCATCACAGCTCACAGCAACCTCCAATTCCTGGGCTCAAGCGAGTCTCCTGCCTCTGCCTCCCAAGTAGCCAGGACTACAGGCACCCACCACAATGCCTGG
>CAUYRH010008137.1:0-13453 GCA_963574655.1 Perodicticus potto
GCCCATTGGCCCACAAATGGATTAATAAATTGTGGTACATGTACACCATGGAATACTATACAGCCATAAAGAAAGATGGAGACTTTACCTCTTTCATGTTTACATGGATGGAGCTGGAACATATTCTTCTTAGCAAAGTATGTCACGAATGGAAGAAAAAATATCCAATGTACTCAGCCCTACTATGAAGCTAATTTATAGCTATCATATAAAGGCTAAAACCCAACTATAGCACAAAAATATGGGGAAAGGGGCAAGGGAGGAGAGGGTAGAGGGGATAATGGGTGGAGGGAGGGCGATTGGTGGGATCACACCTATGGTACATCTTAGAAGGGTACAAGTGAAACTTACTAAATGCAGAATATAAATGTCTTCATATAGTGATTAAAAGGCGATGAAGGCTATGGTAAAAAATAGATATAATAGCTCTTATTTCAGAGAGTAATTCTAAGGATTAAGTATTCTAATATGTGTGAAGTTCTTTGAACAGTCCTGGTACCATATAAAACATTTGATAAGTGGCAGCTTCTGTTATAATCAGTGCTATTGTTATTTATACATCATTATGTTATGCAAGAGAGATGTAATTTTATTACTTGTGATGTAACTCAAAATTCAATTTTCAGAAAACACATAGGGATAGTCAGACTGTATAGATGATGACTCTTATGCTAAGTCTATGCTTCTTAGACAGGGGACAGAAGAAATGGGTTATGAAAATAGGTGGTCTTGCAAAAGTTATTAAACATAAAAGAATCAGGCAGATATCTCAAATCCACACACATATTCTGTCCTTCTTTTCTTTTTCTGTTGGTTTAAGACAATATGGACAATCTAACATAGTAGTATTATTTTAAAAAGGAAAAAGAGAAAGAACATGTCATCAGTGAAGAAAGTTTCATGTAACTTGCTTGAGGACGCTCATGTATCTTTGAAAATTCTTTCACAGTTGCGTACCAATGGGAGTCAGTGACTGACCCCTTTGGTGTTTTCTTTCTGTACATTCTGTTGACCAAAATAAACAAATGTACATAAAAAATCAACAGGGTCAGTCCCTGACCACACCCCCCCTTGTAGATGTGTTAAGGAAAAGGCTAGCTGATTTGTTACATATGAAGGTGATTATATCTTGGGCATAGAGGACTATTATTTGAAATGGGAAGAAAAAATCCTGCTAAAGAAATTATCCGGGAACATACAGAAAGATAAAGTTGGAAAAACAAATGGTTTCCCATGTAATATCAAGACCAAATTTCTCTGACTCAAATGACTCAGTGAATCTCGTTT
The DNA here is from genome assembly GCA_963574655.1 of Perodicticus potto. NCBI lineage: Eukaryota > Metazoa > Chordata > Mammalia > Primates > Lorisidae > Perodicticus > Perodicticus potto. The sequence continues at coordinate 1,288 of CAUYRH010008137.1, forward strand.
ACGTATAGAATACCCTTCCCTCCAGTAAGAGATGGTGAAGACAGGCTCTGTATCTGTTAGTTGACTGTCCAATAATTCATCATAAGAGTGATAGTTAGAAATCCTTTTAAATTGCTTACAATTCAAGATGAGAATTAACATATATTTCTCTGTTCAATAAAAACATATTAAATAAAAAAAAAAGAAGAAGAAGGAGAAGAAGAAAGATAATAAAAATTTCTCCCCCACTTTGGAGTTATCCAAAGCATTTACATTAGGCTGGATGTGACAAATGCGAGGTCACCTCCCTGAGAGATGTGAATCTCTGGCCTTTTAATGCTTGGATGAACCCTTAGGGCAAATTACAAAAAAGCAAACTTAAGTATTGAAGCAAGGATTATCCCTTTGGGGATCTCAAATTCTTATCACCTATCTTTCCATACCTCCTCCCACCTGCCTCCCTTTTTACCTTTTATTAGTTTTTCAAAACTATAATCTGGATGAATGGGAATTCATCCTTGGTGATTTACAGCATTTTATTTTTAAATGCTGGTAAATAATATAAAAAAAAGTACTTCATTCTCTTGAGAGCAGTGAAAAGCCTTAGAATGTCAGACGGACAAGTATGCTTTTGGGTTCTACTTAACCAACTGGCAGTTTCCATGAAGTGTGTTCTGTGGCTAGTAATTCTACAAGTGGAGTAACACCTTTGAAGGTTATTGTCATCGAAATTTGAACTCATAAGAATAGCTAGGAAGACGTAAGTCCAGATCCTTCATTTTTAGTGAAGATAAAGTGTGCAGAAGACTGAAGCACTTCATCAAAAGTCACAGTACAGACTGATGCCAAGTCCGGACTCTGATGTCCGATCTGGTGCTCTTTCCAGGGTGCCATGGTGTCAAAACCACAGAAGTCCTCATATTTAACAGATTCATATAAACCTTCTTTTGTCATTTTTATGATAACTCAGAAATAACTGATAGTTTAGATGTGAATGATTCTTTGCTAGTAGAAATTGAAATAATAATTTGAAAAGAGGCAGACTTTCTTCACCCAGAGAACTATGTTAGTATGGAAAAAAAAATCATTCAAAAAGCAATGAGTGTGTACAGATTATGTCTCTGTGAAGGGAGTGGCACAGTTCCATAGGCTTTAATTTTCAAACAAATTAACTGATATTTTCATGTGACTAGGTTAAAATGAAAACAAATTATGATTTATGGATTCTATCTAACGTCAGAAAAGAAATTTAGTGTCACTCTGCATGTTTGTGAAGACCTGACTTCAGAGTATTTATTAAACATGCAGAAAAGATATTTTCTGGTCTTTCCTTTTTCAATATTTTAACAGTTTTATTGATGTCTATTGTGTCATTACTTCTGTCTTGGTGGGAGAAGAAGGAGGAGAATGTGAAGAGAGACATATAAGGGAAAATTGGGGCAGCATGTATAATTGGGAATGAAATAAGAAGAAAACAAAGTGGAGAGAAGTGGATTAGAATCAGGTTCAAGTTCAATTTCTGAAGATGTTTATGCCTATTTTATAAAAGCATCATGTTATTCTCCTAATGAAAAAGAAGAAACAAGAAATGTTTTTGGGCTTATATTTCCTATTCAATAAAGTATCTATTTACAACCTGTTAACAGCCTACCTTTCCAAATCTCTAGTCACTCTGCCTGTATACTCTGTTGTGGTTAAAATCTTTTATTTGTCATTTGCCAAATATGCCAACCATTTTCATATCTTTTTATGTACTCTAGTGACTGCATATTCAACATGAGGCTTCTAAGAGCTACAGAAATAGTCTGTCTCTCCTTTCTTTCTTTCTGTTGGTTTAAGACCATATGGACAATCTACCATAACCTTATGATTTTATAAAAAGGTTATAGAAAAGGAAATTGAGAAAGAATATGGTGTCAATGAGGAGGGTTCCATTTAACCAGAATGCCTCTCTTTCTCTTTTTCATTGACACACTTTTCTTCTTCAAAACACGGGGCATTGTTCAGTTTCTCTAGCTGGAATTAGCCCCACCTTAATATATGTTTTCACAACATTTTGTCTGCCTATTTTTTAAATAATGTTTAAATATGTTACATGTAATACATAATACAAATTATTAAAATGAATTTACGTGTATTCTCATATTCCTTGGGAGAGAGTAGGGAGCAGATTTTAGACCTTGAAACTGGAGACTGATTCTCTTTATTGAACTGCATGGATTCCTCAAGTCTCAAGCTCTTTTTCAGAGTGCTTCCTCACCCATCCCAGCTGGAGCAGTCATGCTCTAGTGACTCCAGATGGTTGGCAGGGGCCTTGGGCAGCTGGGTGGGGAATGCACCTTCCATCTGATTGCACTCACTGTGGGTGGGCAGGTGCCCTCTGTCAGGATGGCTACAGCCAGAAGCCAAATGGGTGGCTCACTGAGGTAACAGCAGCAGACAGGACTCAGCAGATTGGTGATGATTCCAATCATTGACCCCAAATTTAGACGATAGTATCTCCTTGATCTCAAAATAACTAACCTCTCCCTATGCAGGCTTTTCCTCATTATCATTACTCAAGGGCTTGGCCTTTTCTTCAGATACACTTCTTAATTCCATATCCAGCTTGAGAAACAAGCCATCGTCAAGAACCACAAAGTCTTATCAAGTCAGTTGTCTGGAGTGCTACCAAATTCTCCTTAGGTGGTGAAGGCTCACAATGCCACAGACTATGTCCAGATGGGCAATTACAGGTAAACAAAGGAAGTAGATAGGCCAACTTCATCCAAACCAGGAGAGTTCCCTGAGGGGCTGATCAAACTCTTTCCAATCTGGAGCTTTCCCTGTTGTATCTGATCCTTCTTGCCACTTTCAAGCTATTCCCCTCTGGCTAATGCAATAGGCTCTTAGTTGGTTTCCTGGCTTTTCCCTTTGTATCTCCTTCTGGTTCCCTCATGATGAAATCATTTTTTTGTTGGTGTTATTATTGTTAAGAGAAGTCAGCTCAGGTCACTCGCTGTACAAAATCCTCCAATGACTTCTCATTTCCTTTTGAGTAGAAGCCAAAGTCTTTGCAGAGAACTAGAAGGCTTTATGCAACTTTGGTCCCATTCTCTCTCTCGACCTCATTTTCTATTATTCTCTCTCTCAGCTCTACTTATGCTAGCCTCCCTGCTCATCCTCACCCAGGCCAAGATGGCTCCTTCCTCTGGGTTTCCGCAGTCAATGTTCATTTTTGCTTAAATTGTTTTTCCTCCAGCCCTCTCTTGTATAATTTCATCACCAATACCTCATCTCCTTCCAAAATCCACCAGACACCTTTTATAAAGCCAAAGAATCCTTCCCCACAATGCCACTCATCACTCTTCCTTTGCTGTCTTTGCCTGTAGTACTTATTACTAGCCAACCTACATACATTATGGACTTATTTCCAATAGGATGCATATTCTAGGAAGCCAGGATTATTTGTGCCCTTCATTCATTTCCATATCCTAACTCTAATGCCAGTCTGACACATATTGAGCAATATCTTTTGATGAACACAAGATATTGGAGAGATTAGTCATAGTGCCTGCTATGCATATAATCCTTTTCTAATGGAAAAAAAAAAGACTTATCTATAGACTTTGCTGATATAAGCATTTTTCCTTCAGTAGTGGCCATGTTCTGTACCACTTAACTCTGTAATTTCATGCTTCTGTATTTTTTTATCATAGTTGATTGGATCATAGGTGAATAGTCAATCTCTAGATGGCTCAGTGTTCTGGATGGAGAAACTCTAACCTAACAGAGATGACAGTGATTAGCTAGGTCAACTAGAGTCTTTTTCCAGGATTATCAGGGCACAACATAACAGAAGGTACTTAATATAAGGTGAGAAAAAACATAAAGAGAGGAAAAAAACAGGGTAGCTCAGTGCCCAAGGGTTGAGGGCAAGAACACCTGCAGCTAGAGGAGTAATTCAGCTGTAAGGAGTTTCTGGGGGGAGTCCCAGAGATTGCTGTCTTCCTTACAATCATACGTGTGACCTCACAATGAATCATTAGAAATGGAAGAATTCGATAGCTCTCTATTCCTTGCCCAAATAAAGAAACCTACGATTACTTGGCTGTCCTTTTTTCTGGTTGTCAAAATTCTTCTGTGGCAGGAGGGATTCTCCAAGCTTAAATTTCCTAATAGCAATATGCAAAAGTGATCGAGCACTTCTTTGTTAGGCATGGTGCTAATCACACATGACTTTCCATAATTACTTTACATAATGACACTGGGAGATATGTATATGAAAGTATTCTGAAATGTTCAAATGTTGTATAAATATCCAAGCCACTGTTTTCTCACAAATGGATCACAAAAATAGACTTCCAGTTGGTCTTTCCGTTTCCATTCCTGTCCCACTGTACTCTGTAAAGAAGTACATAACTTTTAAAGAGAAAAATCGAATTATGCCAATCTTTTGATCAAAAATCACCCAGTAGGTTTTTGTCCCATGTATAATTAAATTCAGCCACAGGACTCCCAGTTCTCTAGTTTCTGCCCACTTCTCTGCCTCATCTTCTCTCAGTCTCTCCTTGTTCCCAAACTTCAGCCCCTTAATTTCTCCTTAGTCCTCACGCACCAGCTGACCTGTCTAGCTATCTGCTTCTTAACAATTCAGATGTTAGAGGAAATGCTGCCTTCCTAGTGAAGCTTATCCAGCTATTCTCTAGACTTTCCTTGTCTAGGACAGTAGTCAGTAGCCACACGTAGCTACTGAGCACTTGAAATGTGACCAGTCTGATTTGTAATGGGCTGCAAGTGTGAGGGCATAATACATAGCAGATTTCTAAGACATAGCATAGAAAAAAATATAACATCAATAGGGAATGTTAAAATGATGACACTTGGAATATATTTGTTTAAATAAAATAAAAATATTTAAAGTGATCTTACTTTTTAAAAAATTTTATAAGGCTACTAGAATACTTAAAATTACATACGTGGCTTGTACGATATTTCTATTGGTTAGTACTGATCTACACTACAATTCTGTTTATTCTTTTCTTAGCTTTTATGACTGAATTTATTTTGCCTTTGTGTTTATTTCCTGACTCTACCATGAAAAATGAAAGCTCCAGGAGGGTTGGGGCTTTGCTGTGTTCACTGCTGTATTTCAAACACTAGAATAATGACTGGCAGATAGTGGATGCCAAATAAGATTCATGGATGATTAATGAATAAAGCTATGGGGACCTTTATTTATAATCAGCTCTGCTTTCTTTTCAATGGATTCTACTCAACTGGGCTCTAATGCCTTTAGACTAAGAATAATTCCTTTATAGTACAATATTGCTATTTATATAGACCAAGGAACACCAAACTTTTTATACCATAAAGGGCCACATAATAATTGTTTTAGGCTTGCAGGGTGGATAGTCTCCGTTACAGCTGCTCAAATCTGCAGTTGTAGACTACAAAGAGCCATAGACTATGTGTAAACATATTAGCGTGGATCTTTTTCAATAAAACTTTACAACAACAGGTCGTGGGCCAGATTTGGCCCATGGGCAGTAGTTTGTGGCCACTGAGACATACAATCCAAAGATAACATTTGGACCACAGGGCTTTTAAATTAATGCAACACAAATACACATATTATATCATATGTAAAATCTAGGTATGTAAATATAATTTGTATAAACTTCTATGTCTAGAGCATAGAACAAAATTCTTGAGCTAGAGAAAAACTAGGCAGACTTACATAAGAGTTGGCTATATTAGCAAAGGAAAGATTACAATCAGCACTGATAGAGGAGTATTCCTTATTTAATTACCTTGCACAACAGAACCTTATTACTCACATGGCAGTATTCATGACAATATATTCTCTTTCTTTTTTTTTTATTGAATCATAGCTGTGTATATTAGTTCAATCGTGGGATACAGTGTGTGGGCTTCATATACAATCTGAGATATTTTCATCCGCCTGTTCGACATAACATTCATGAGATTTTCTCATTTGCTGTGTGAAAACATTTTTGTTCTGCATTTAGTAGTATATTCTCTTTCTTTAAAAAAAAATTAAAACTTGGGTGATGCCCATGGCTCAGTGGGTAGGGAACTGGTCACATAGACCAAGGGCTGGCAGGTTCAAATCTGGCCTGGGCCAGCTGAACAACAATAACAACTGCCAATAGAAGAAAAAAACAAAAACAAAAAAACAGCCAGGTGTCGTGGCAGGTGCCTGTAGTCCCAGCTACTTGGGAAGCTGAGGCAAAAGAATCACTTAAGCCCAAGAGTTTGAGGTTGCTGTGAGCTGTGATACCATAGCACTCTACCCAGGGTGACATAGTGAGACTTTGTCTCAAAAAAAAAAAAAAAAATCAAACTTGAAATTGAAAACCACATGGATTTAAGAGAGTCCTACTGTCTCACTTTGTTGCCTAATCTCCATTTTGTATTTTGACAGAAAGAAAGAAAAGAGTATCAAAAAAAGAAGGAAAGAATAAAGGAGAAATTCAAAGTGGAGACTGATCGGTTGTCAAAACTTGCTCAGTTTGGAGAGTAGGGTTACACAGTTCAAAAGACAGACTGAGTCGCTCTTCTTGATTCCCATTTTTTTTATCTCACATATTCACCTTTTTCCTTTTTCTTTTCTCATTCCTATTCTTTTTATCTATTGCTTATTTTCCTTCACATATACCTTTTGCTTGCATATTTAGGCCTGCCAATTAATACACAGGTGCTTTTAACTCCCTTCACGAACTGATCTTACCACCTGTCCTGCACTCCACACCTGGAGGGAATAGGGGTTGGGGAAATCAGGCCTATGATTTTACAGAGTTACCCATTAATACCTAATCGTGCATCACAGGATTTGACTGGGCAAGGCTGTGGCACTCTACCATTTGCTGCTTGAGATGAGAGTGAGAGCTAGATGGAGCTTGAGAGAGACTTCAGCCTCCTCCTCTTAGAATAAAAGGAGGAAAAAACAATCCTACTAATTCTGGTCATTCTCTCTCTTTTTCCCAACAGCCTGCACAAAGTCCTTGTCTAAGAAAGTAATCGAGTCCTTACAAGAAGTATTCTCAAAGCTCTGGGGCCTTTGTGTAGCAGGTGAATAGCCATTAAGAGGTATGTGGCTCGGTAAAGGGTCCTATTCCTTACTCTGATAGGCCCAAGAGGGCACAAAGTTCAGGGAGAGTTATATGGATGAATATAGCTTTTCTAGAGAATGGAAAAATACCATCATGGCAGTGAGAAGCAAAGCTTTGAAAATTGCTGGTTACTTTGGAACATATTTCTCTTCTACCTTTAGTGTTAGCTTCTGAAGCTAAGGGTGTCTAAGGACTACCTAATGGATGTTGGTACACATACAGAGTAATAATTTAAAAAATATTCAAGACAGTTTTAAAAATCAATAAGAATAATTCAATATTTAAATACTAAATTTTATTTTGTATGAGTGGGATCCCTTTATTTGACAAAAAAAAAAATCTATTTATTGAGACCCTACTATACGCCAAATACAATAGTAAGTGCACAGGATGCAGCTGTGAACAAACCAGTTCCTGTTTCTCAGAAATCAGTGGGAGATTCACTGATGGACTAAGTGAGGCATATGAGAGAAAGAGCATGTTGTAAACTAATCTAAATCATATAGAATGGTTAGGTTATTCTCAACAGAAAATTGTAGCTACTTAAAAAGTCTGAAATCATGAGGGAGAGCTATTTTATTACACCCTCATACAAAATATGTAGGTATAATTAATGAATGAATGATTTGGTTACAGTGAACAAAGATCTCAGGCAAAAACAGCTGGGTGTTGTGGTGGGCACCTGTAGTTCCAACTACTTGGGAGGCTGAGGCAAGAGAATAGCTTGAACTCAAGAGTTTAAAGTTGTTGTGAGCTATGATGCCACAGCACTCTACCAAGGGTGATAAAGTGAAACTCTGTCTCAAAAAAAAAAAAAATCTTTTTTGACACAGAGACATTTCCTGGCCACACGATTTTTGATAACAGGCACAAAATATTCAATAGACTCACCTAGACACATTCAGTGAAGTCAAGCTCTCACATGTTGTACGAATAATGAACTCTAGGCAAAGAAGGCAAATTTTCTAAGTCACAAGACAAGATTCTATGCACTATAATCAGAAACATGCATTCAGAAATACTAAATTTAGCGGGACATTGTGGTAGGCACCTGTAGTCCCTGCTACTTGGGAGGCTGAGGAAAGAGAATCACTTAGTCACAAGAGTTTGAGGTTGCTGTGAGCTGTGACACCATGACACTCTACCCAGGATGATCTAGTGAGACTCCATCTGAAAAAAAAAAATCCTAAATTGCTGGCTGGTCATAATTGATTAGGGAATACAACCTTATGGGACTAATCTCTAAATGCTACAGAATATAAGCCCCACGGAATATTCGCATGCAAGGGTGTGGAGAACCTATAAGCTAGCTCAGTCAGGCCTTGCATCTTTAATGCTTTAACATACACACACAAAAACCCTAGTCCATTTCTAATATCCATCATGCTAATTAATAGGTTGCTAGTTTCACCAATAAAAATTAAATTTGACATCCAATATGCTAATCAGCAAATGGCAGTTGCCCATTGAGACAGGGATAACAGAAGGGCTTGAGGTGGCCACTTCTGGAGCGAGGTTCTGACGGTTAAAATGCTGGCTGACTATGCCAGGACTGGGAAATTTTGATAGTGCATTCGCTGACTACTCCCTAAATTCAAGTTTAACCTACCTGAAATATTTATTCTATCCCACTTAGTATATTTAGTATTTTAAAGTAAATTGTAGATATCCAAATAGGGAGATGGAAAGGCCACCAAGACATCCTTAAGGTTTTGTCCTCAGCAATGGAGAAGAATTGTAATAAAAAATAACAGCAGCTATAGGTTTGAGGAGAAAATCAAGAACATTTTGGCTTTTCAAGTTTGAAATGGCTATTGAATACTAAGTAAGGATGTCAAGAAGGAAGTTAAATGTAGGAGTCTAGAATTCATAAGAAAAGTAAGACTATAGAACAAAATTTAGGAATTATGAAGCTCTTTATGGTAATCATAAAATTTAAGGAGTGAAGTGGGCAGAATTAGGAAGAGGCTGTGGAGACCCACTTCAGCATTTATTGAGTGGTCAGTGTGGTAATGATGATGGTGAAGAAGGTGGTAAGGCTGGTGGTAAGCATGATAAAAGCTAACACAAACATAGCACTTACCCTGTACAAGACTCTACTTTAAAAACTTTAAGTATATTAGGTCATTCAATCCTCACAACAATCTTAAAACTCAGATCCTGTTATTCATCCCACTGTACAAATAAGGACACTTAGAAAGGTTAACTTGCACAAGATCACAGTTACTGAGAAGAAAAGAAACCAACAAAGGAGACAGAGAAGGAACAGCTGGTGAGAAAGGAGGAGGGCAAGACTAAGGTCATGGGCCAAGGGAGGAAAGGAGCCAAGAAGGAGGAATGAATCTATTGTCAACTGCTCTTAGGTCAAGGTCAAATAGTTCAGAGGCACAGCCATTGGTGACATACCTTAGGTCAGTTTTATCATAGGATGATGAAAGCCTAATTAGAGTTGATTCAAGTAGGAATGGGAGGAATAATAGTAGAGGTACAAATACTGGAAAACTATTTTTGTTTTTTTGAGACAGTCTCACTTTGTCACCCTTGATAGAATGCCATTGCATCAAGCTCACAGCAACTTCAAAGTCTTGGGTTCAAGAGATGCTCTTGCCTCATCCTCTCGAGTAGCTGGGACTACAGGCACTAGCCACAGCTTCCAGCTACTTTTAGAGATGGAGTATCACTCTTGCTCAGGCCGGTCTCAAACTCCTGAGCTCATGCAATCCACTTGCCTCAGCCTCCCAGAGTGCTAGGATTACAGGCCGGAGCCATTGCACTTGGCTTTGGAAAACTATTTTTAAGGAATTTTTCCATAATGGAGGGAGTGCATAAAGATAGACATGATGCATTTGTTGTATACTGATGTGAGTAACCAAATAGAGAGGTAAATCCTGATGGCAGAGGAGAGAGGTAGAAAATTGAAGGATAGCTTCATTTTAGAGGCAAATAGTTGAGGCCTAGAGAATAAATGGAGGAAGTCCTTGTAGATAAAGGTTGGGAAAGTTTATGACAACCTTTTCATGTTGGAAGCCCTCATTAATTTAGCTAAAATCAATAAGACTACATTCAAGAAACTTCAATTAGATATACTTAAAAACATACATTATTTTGTAAAAATCTAACTACTCTATACTTAGAAATTTCAGAAAATTGAAATTATACACACACACAAAAATAATACATATATTATATATATTATACATTAATATTACATATAATAATATTATATATAAAAATAAATATATTCTATATTATATTTATATAAATATATAAAAATAATATATTAATATAATATATATTATTATATATATTATTATATTGTATATACACAATATAATATTAATATAATACATAATATTGTATATATATATACTTTTATACATATACAAGTCTTGTATGTGTATATATACATATATATATATATATATATATATATTTTTTTTTTTTTTTAATACTCTGTCTCAGTATGTTGCCCAGGCTACAGTGCTGTGGCCTCAGCCTGGCTTAGTGCAACCTCAAACTCTTGGGCTCAGGCAATCTTCCTGCCTCAGTCTCCTAAATAGTTGAGACTGCAGGCACCTGCCACCATGCCTGGATAATTTTTCTATTTTTAGTAAAGATGGGGCCTTGCTGTTACTCAGGCTGGTCCCAAACTCCTGACCTCAAGTGATCTTCCCTGCTTGATCTCCCAAAGTGTTAAAATTATAGGCATGACCCACTGTATCCTGTAAGAAAACTAATAGTTAATTTTAAAGTTAAACTTTTTAATAACTTTGTTGTGTCTGTTTTATATTGAAAAGCATTTGACTATCTGGGTTGAAGCATGGAGGTCATAGTTAATCCTCTGGATGAATATCAGTCATTTGTGACCTTAAGGATATCTTGATTCTGGTTAGATTGAAGAATATAAGTTCACAGCAATAAGTTGTTGAAAAGCACGGATGCACTTTTCAGGCATGTTTCTGAAGGCATGAGTATTCCACTGCACTTTTCCATATTTCAATAGGATCTTTTTTAGCATCAAGCAAAAACTTTACATTGCCATCTACTGAAAGCTCAATCCAGTTCGATCTGTAATTCTTTAGGTGCCTTGGAGATACCACTAGGTGAAGCTCAAAAGCTAATTCTCTTCATTTCTCAAATTAATAACTCTCTATTCTTCAAAATGTTGCACATTCTTTAAATGATTCACATACATCAACCCGCTCATCAACTATCTTTGCTAAAAGGGGAAAATATCCAAATTTCCTTCTAAAGAAGTGTTTAGAAAAAGAAAGCTTTTCCCAAAATTCTTGGAATTTTTTTTTTTTTTTTTTGCCACCCGTCATATATAGACTTACTTTTACCCTGAAAAGAAATATTCAAGTTATTTTTGGTTTGACATGATATCACACAGAAATGCTGCATTCCTATAGAAATTTTGCTTCAATAATTCACTTTGCTAATTCTATTCTTCCTAACATCTAACTATCTGTTGTGGCAGAGATAAAATTGTGGCTAACACCTGTTGCTGCAATAGCCAATACACATTAGAATAATATCACAAGTCCACACTGAATTAATTGTTCAACTTTAGCATATTACAAAACTGGAAATACTGTATTTTGTATTTGCATAAACATTGTTACCAATACTTATAACTTTTTGTAAAGTGTCACTTAAAATAGTAGCCTTACATATGTGGCACATTTCTGAAACTGATTGAAGCTATCTATGACAAACCCACAGCTAATATTTACTGAATGGAGTAAAACTGAAAACTTTTCCTCTTAGAACTGGAACCAGACAAGGTTGTCCTTTGTCACCATTACTATTCAACATAATGCTGGAAGTGCTAGCCAATACAATTAGGCAAGACAAGGAAATAAAGGGTATCCGAATGGGAACAGAGGTCAAACTCTCCCTCTTTGCTGACAACATGATCTTATACTTAGAGAACCCCAAAGACTCAAACACAAGACTCCTGGAAGTCATCAGAAAATACAGTAATGTCTCAGGATATAAAATCAATATCCACAAGTCAGTAGCCTTTGTATATGGCAATAACAGTCAAGATGAGAGGCTAATTAAGGACA
>CAUYRH010008140.1:0-37418 GCA_963574655.1 Perodicticus potto
GAGGCAGGAGACTCGCTTGAACCCAGGAATTGGAGGCTGCTGTGAGCTGTGATGCCACGGCACAGCTATCCAAGCTGTGATAGCTTGAGGCTCTGTCTCAAAAAAAAAAAAAAAAAAAAAAGACAATGCCCCTGAGATTTGCTCTCACCTGGATGCATTTTTAGTTTGTGTTGGAAAGAAGTTTCTCCTCTACTTCCAGAGGGACATTCCTACCCAAGCACAGTGCCCTCTTCCCTTAAAAAGTAGCTTGCCTTTTCTGACAGTAGAGACACAGACACACATGCCCACTGTTACACACACACACACATACACATACACACATACACACGCTTCTTGGGAGTGACTTGGATTAGATAACAGCCAGAAAACACCTCCCAGGAACAGGCACACATGTAGCAACTGCCGAAAGGAGAAGTCACTTACTTTCTTTTAAACTTGCAATGTTTGTCTTTATTTTGTTCTTTATATTTTGAAAGTGAAAAGAAATAGTATTGAGTCAATTTCTTTCTTTTTTTTTTTTTTTTAAATATTTGTTCTATGTATTTACAAGCCTTAAAGTTGCTCTAAAGATTTCAAAAGTATTAAGAGTACTTTTCCCAGGGTAGCACTTTTTTTTTTTTAAAAACAATTCTTGGAGTTCTCTGGTCCACAGCATTTCCTTCTGTTCCAAGGTTATGTATGTTTTGATTACTATTGTGATTTTTTTTTTTTAATTTTCTGAAGCAAGCTGAGAGGCAGGCAGAAAGATTTGATGCCAAAAAAAAAAAAAAATCTTTCTTACCTTGTTCACCCTATCTTGTTCACCCCAAACCTTCTTAAATCTGGACTAACTACTATGCCTTAAAACAAATGTGAGGTGCATCTGAAGGGGAGGGAAATTTATTTCTCTGCTTTTCTATTATACAAGTTGTTTACAGAAACTGCAAATTAAAAAATTACACTGGAATTTGCAGTCCTTAAAATAAATTAAAAGTTCTCAACTTTTTTTTTTTGCTAAACATGTTTTTTTTTTTTTTAAGTATGAGTCCTTGTTTAAAAAGAAAAGATTAAAACAGAAAATATTTTCTATAAATAATATATGTATTTTGGTTTTAGTGCTCCCGCCCTCAGGTTTGAAGTTTACTTTTTTCCAGTACCTTTTTCCTCCATGATCACCTTTTTTTCTCTTTCCCCTCTCCCACTCGTGCACACGTGGGGGTTTCTGCGAGAATTGGCCTTGCTGCACTGTGATTGGCGAAGACGTGAAACTTTTTAAAAAAATACTTATATTGTTTCTTTTGTTTCGTTTTGTGTATTTGAAGTTTTAGTTATCCTCAGACTCCTCTTCTGCTTCCCGCAGCCATGTGAAGAACGCCGTGACAGACTTCAGGGCCACGCCCTTCCCATTCTGCTCTGCAGGGTCCTTGCTGCTCTCCCACTTGTAGAAAGCATCCTCAGAGATCACCTCCTCATCATATAGGCAATCAAAAAACATCCGTAGCAAATCTGCAAGGGGGTGAAAATAGACCATTTGGGGGCACTGTAAGGAAAAATATGTATTTTTTTTTCAGAGCCTTTGGCAAGCTGAAGGGAGGAACCCAAATGGGAAACCCCAAAAAACATGTATTTCAAAGTAATGAATGAATGAATGCCATTAATCCTCCCAGAAAAAAGCAATAATGACAATTTGTCATACTTGCTCTTGATGATAGCACAACTGGTTAAAGGAGATGGAAAAACACTTAAGCAGTGTTAAGTTATTTTTTATTCCTATTATTTTGTTCAGTATGCACTGTTTTCTTATATTGGTGAAGCTATTTCACATTATGCAGTTCTGAACACTTCAAAAATTAAATATAAGAATAAACTTTTACTTTCTTTATACATTTCTCTATTATCTGAAAGTTAAGAGTATTATTTTTACAAATTTTGGGAAGAAAGGCAGGATATGCTTTTCCCCCTTTTCTAATGTTGTGTTTTAAAAATGAAAAGAATAATCATTCACATGGAAGACATGGGCAAAGACATCTGCATTTTATCCAGTGAAAGTATAGCTATTATTTGTTGATTTAAATGTCCAAGTTATCTGAGTAGTTTTAATTCTCTGTTTTACTCTCACAGTGGAAACTTTGCTTATATTCTTGAAAAAAAGAGAGAAAGATGGTTATACATTACATACGATATATGTATTATGTACATAAATAATTCCTTCATTATAGGATCATAAATTCATTTATAGTCAGCTCTCTGTCCATTCATATTAATGGAGGATGACAGTAGAATAAATGCAAATAATACTAAGTTTAGAATGTGTCATACTATAACTTTTCTTTAGATTTATTTGTGTAATTATATTAGTCAAGCTAATACTGAAATCACTTTTCATTCTTTAAACCCCAGTTGGTCTATGGGGAAATGGAACCAAGGGGTCAGGATTCTGGTAAATCTAAAATTAAATTATTTCACCAGTAATTACTGAAGCTGATTAATTTGGGGAGATACTTTGGCTGAGCATATGGCATTTCATTAGACCATTTAACCAGCAATTTGAAAAGTTACATGTCCTCTTCCTATAATAGAAAAGAAGAGATAATGTTGAAGCCATAATGACCTTTCAAAGATCTTGAGATAAAGAAAACAAAATCAGATTAAATCCTCTGATTCAGACCTAGATGTCTATTGAGTTATGCTCTGAGGAAAATCTGTTTCAATCTTTTCCCTTATAACTTCCAGAGGGATATAGCAGCACTTGGAAAGGAGGAAAACTTTGCAGAAGCCAAAACCTAAAAGAAGGGCCAAAGAACTACTTCAGTGTTTTCTCTAAAATACCTATATACTACCTACCCACTTTCACAAATTTCAACTAAATTTTCAAGACTTAACAGAATTATTAATTTATTAAGTATCACTAACACCTGAGTGTGCAGGTTGCCTTATTTGTAAGGTTAGCCAAGAATTAATCATAACCCTTAAGCAAAAACTATTCTAAAATGCCTTAGTAAATAATACACCATGATAAATATACTATACGTAAGGTCTTTATTAGGTGTTCTGAAGAGTATCATCTCTAAGACTACTTAACCATTTTCATGCCTTCAACCTTCACTGTACAATATGGCCACTTAAATTCAAATAAAATGAAAAATTCAGTTTCTCAGTCACAACAGCCACATTTAAGTGAAAAACTGCCACACGGTTACCGTATTGGATGGTATAGCTATATTTCCATCGTTGCAGAAAATTTTACTAGGCCTGTCCTAGATTGAGAATTAAAGTTCTATCTAACATAAACTAGTTTTCATGTTGTCATTTTCTCACACAAGTACATAACAAATTTAGGTTTTTTTTTTTTTTTTTTTTGACATTGTCTTGCTTTGTTGCCCGAGCATGAGGGCAGTGACATGATCACAGCTCACTGCAACCTCAAACTCCTGGGCTCAAGTGATCCTCCTGCCTCAGTCTCTTGAGTAGCTGGGACTACAGGTGCTTGTCACAATGCCTGGCTAATCTTCCTAGTTTTAGTAGAGACAGGGTCTCAGGCTGATCTCAAACTCCTGAGCTCAAGCAATCCACCCACTTCGGCCTCCCAGAGTGCTAGGATTATAGGTCTGAGCAATATACATGTGCCACATGCCCAGCTAACAAATTCAGATTTATTAAAATTGTTGGGTTATCTGAGTTTTTGTTACTAGTGACACTTCTATTGTCCAATCTTTTTTTTTGTTTGTTTTGAGACAGATTCTCAAGCTGTCGCCCTGAGTAGAGTGCAGTGACATCATAGTTCACAGCAACCTCTAAACTCTTGGGCTCAAGTGAGCTTCTTGCCTCAGTTTTTCTATTTTTAGTAGAGGGTCTCTCTTTTGCTCAGGCTGGTCTCCAACTCCTGAATGCTAGCAATCCACCCACCTCGGCCTCCCAGAATGCTAGGATTAGAGGCATGAGCCACCATGCCCGTCTCTATTGTCCAATCTTTAAAAGTCCAAATCATCTCTGAAGTCTTAGCTAGATATAGCTTACCCATTGGTTATGTTAATTGTAACATTAGATAAACTTACTGGCAGGTTGATCAAGTTTTACTATTGATGCTTGTAGTGCATAAAGTGCTTGCAGTTCCTTCTCTGTATCTGAGTCTAGGTACTTGAGTAAGATCGGCACTCTCTGCTTGATAACAGCAGTGTCCACTCTGAAGGTAGAACAGTCAGCTAGAGGTAACAAAAAAATCAGGCATTGCATTTAAAGATTTTTAACACAGAGAACTATTTTCTTTTTTTATTAATTAATTATTTTTGTTTTGAAGACAGAGTCTCACTTTGTTGCCCTGGATAGAGTGCCATGGCATCACAGCTCACAGCAACCTCAAACTCCTGGGCTTCAGCAATTCTCTTGCCTCAGCCTCCCAAGTAGCTGGGACTACAAGCGCCCACCACCATGCCTGGCTATTTTTTTGTTGTTGTTGTTTAGCAAGCCCCAGCCAGATTTGAACCTGCCAGCCCTGGTGCATGTGGCCAGTGCCCTAACTACTGAGCTATGGGTGCTGAGCCTATCTTTTAATTACAATGAAACAGTGACAGTGGTTTTAGGACAAAACCAACATTAACCAAATGTCTCACTATGAAAAAATGGGAAAGTAAGGTGAATGCTATATTAGTCTGATTTAACCATTCCACATTGTATACACATTTCAAAACATAACAATGTATCCCTTAAATGCATACAATTAGGACTGGCCATTCAAAATAATATAATTTTTAAAAAGCAACATAGTGAAAGAAAATTAAAGGGATAGTTAACACAAATCTTTTCAGAAGAGTGAAAGAATTAGAACAATTTTACTTTTACTAGGAGGATAAGGACTAATTTTGACAGTGGCAAATAATATACCTAGTCTCTGCCTTTTATGCGAAAGATATGATAAAAAAGGGCTGACAGCATCCTCAGTGCCAAAAAGCAAAAGGTTTTATATTTCCTGTAAGTTATCACTGGGACACATTTTATTTTTAAAAGCATCTTTTTGGGCCAGGTGTGGTGGCTCATACCTGGAATCCTAGCACTCTGGGAGGTCAAGGCAGGACAACAGCTTGAACCCACGAGTTTGAAATTGCTGTGAGCTAGGCTGACACCAGGGTGCCCTAGCCTGCAGTCACAGAAACTCTCAGAAAGAAAGACAAAGAGAAGAGAGGGTGACTTATAGTTCAGTGGTTAGGGCACCAACCACTTGCTCTGGGGCTGGTGGGTTTGAACTCGGCCACGGCCTGCTAAACAAAATAAATAAATAAATAAATAAAAACAGCCAGGCGTTGTGGCAGGCACCTGTAGTCCCAGCTACTAGAGAGGCTGAGGCAAGAGAATTGCTTGAGCTGAAGAGTTTGAGGTTGCTGTGAGCTGTGATGCCATAGCTCTCTACTGAGGGTGACAAAGTGAGACTCTGTCTCAATTAAAAAAAAAAAAAAAAGAAGAAGAAAAGAAAAGAGAAGAGAACGAGAAGAGAAAACCAGCTTTTGTACTTGTCAACTTTGATTTTATTTTATTTACTTACTTATTTATTTTGCAGTTTTTGGTCAGGGCCAGGTTTGAACCCACCACTTCCGGTATATGGGGCTGGTGCCCTACTCCTTTGAGCCACAGGTGCCGCCCCCAACTTTGATTTTAGAATACCAAAATCTTAAAATTTTGATCTTTAAAAATGTATAAGAATGTTTTACTTAGCTTATTTACCTCATTAAGGAACTAACATTGAAAAATAATTCACTGAAAATCTTAAGTTACAATTCTGAAGCTAATTTCACTGGCAGGAAGCTATATTCTAAAATTATAAAGAGAGACCTGAAATTCTGATACAACTTTTGAGCTGACAGATGTTTTTCTTCCTCATGTCAATAAGAGAAATGTGGACTTCTATCAGAGGCTAAGTAAATGTTCTCATTAAGTATTGTTTTTTTTTTTTTTTAGACAGAGCTTCAAGCTGTCACCTTGGACAGAGTGCCGTGGCATCACAGGTCACAGTAACCTCCAATTCCTGGGCTCAAGCGAGTCTCTTGCCTCCGCCTCCCAAGTAGCTGGGACTACAGGCGCCCGCCACAACGCCCGGTCATTTTTTTTTTGTTGCAGCCGTCGTCGTTTGGCGGGACCGGGCTGGATTTGAACCCGCCAGCTCAGGTGTATGTGGCTAGCGCCTTAGCCCATTGAGCCATAGGCGCTGAGCCATTAAGTATTGTTAAATACTGTGTGTGGCTTGAAATATTTAGGGCAGTTTCCCTAATCCTAATCTTATCTGCCTTCATAAACATTCAATGAAATTGTATTAAAAGTCAACAAAATGAGGGAGAAAACTGTTGGTATTTTCTTTCTTCATATTTGTATTTATATTAAATGACCTTTTGGATGAGATTAACACTTCATTGATATTAGGTTAAGAATATTCAACTCTGGCTCGGTGCCTGTGGCTCAATGGGCTAAGGCGCCAGCCACATACACCTGAGCTGGCGGGTTCGAATCCAGCCCAGGCCCGCCAAACAACAACGATGGCTGCAACCAAAAAATGGCTGGGCGTTGTGGCAGGCGCCTATAGCCCCAGCTACTTGGGAGGCGGAGGCAAGAGACTCACTTGAGCCCAGGAATTGGAGGTTGCTGTGAGCTGTGATGCCATAGCACTCTATCCAGGGTGATAACTTGAGGCTCTGTCTCAAAAAAAAAAAAAAAAACAACAAAGAAGGAATATTCAACTCATTAATTATAATGCGTGATTTAAGAAAGAGAGGCCATGAATGTTAAAAGTAAAGAAAAAGGCCTTCACTGCCACCTGTCTGCTCGTCTTTGTGCCCGCCTCACCCCCTGCTTCAGCCTGAGGGTATCTGGGGGGACCTTACCTAATTTGCATGATGTAACAGTACATTTCAAAACTATTAAGAAATGAGTATAATTGTGGATGGATGTGTTACTTAGTTTAAGGTACGAATTTCACACTTCATATCAAAGCAGTACCCTGAACCCCATAAATGCATCAATGTACAAAGTTATGATTTAATAAAAAATAATTTAAAAAAAAGTAAAGAAAAAGCTACAGGCAACATATTAAAAAATAAACAAAAAAAACCCCCAAAACAAGGAGTGTACAGTAACTTTCTGCCAAACTGAAGAACACTAAGCAGACAGTAGCTGCTCAGATCTGGATCTTCTGTAGGCAGAACGTTTATTTGTCCCCATGCTTGAGACTGGCAGACACCATATGCAGAAATGGCACCCATTTACACAGAAAACTAAGCTATACAGAGTACGTTTGAAGACAATATGAATTCAGACCATATAATCAGTAGTTGACATATTAGGGATTTCAGATGTTAAATAGCTGCCTTCAGAAATATCACTTACCTATAATAGCTGCTTTGCAAACAGCTGTCATTAAAGCTCTAAGGAATGTAGGTGAACTCATCTGGCTTTCATCTAGATTAGCCTGAAGTCAAAAAGAAATGGAATAGTTAAAGATATCTTTGCATATCACAGAAATTATTTTCCCCCAACCAGGCTGACCTGGTACACGGGGCAGATGGAGTCAGAGTCATATTTTTGCACATTCTTGTAAAAATTCAACATCTGACTCATTTAGAAATAATTTGACAACTGCCAGTTTTGTGTGAACAAGTTCTCTAAGTTGCAACCAATTCTACTTTTTTATATTAGTCCAGGGAGCTTACCAATGCCTATCCTCTACTCGATTACACAGGGTTATGTACTATGTACATCTAGGAACTACCACTTAAACCATATTTTTATTCCTCAACAAATAATCGATATTAAGATAATCTATCCCAGGCTATAAATTTGGTTTTTTGAGGCAGAGTCTCACTCTCTAGACCAGGACAGAGTGCCATGGCATCATCTGACCGCATAGCAACCTCAAACTCCTGAGTTGAAGTGATCTACCTGCCTCAGCCTCCTGAGTAGCTGGGACTACAGGCAGCTCATCACAATGCCCGGCTCATCTTCCTAGTTTTAGTAGAGACAGGGTCTCAGGCTGATCTCAAACTCCTGAGCTCAAGCAATCCATCCACTTCAGCCTCCTAGAGTGCTAGGATTATAGGTGTGAGCTACCTCACCCAGCTCCAAGACTATAAATTTAAAAGAACTACACCTAGCTCACACCTGTAATCCTAGCACTCTGGGAGGCCAAGGCAGGTATATTGCCTGGTGTTCAAGACCAGCCTGAGTAAGAGCAAGAACATATCTCTACTAAAAATAAAAAAAAACTAGCCTTTTGTGGTAGGTGCCTGTAGTCCCAGCTACTCAGGGGACTGAGGCAAGAGGACCACTTGAGCCCAAGAGTCTGAGGTTGCTGTGAGCTATGATGCCACAGCACTCTACCCAGGATGACAGAGACTCTTTCTCAAAAAAATAAAAAAATAGAAGAACTACACCACTACTGCATTTTAAGTACTATTTTCTCAGTAGTATGCAACTTTTTTTACATGTGCTAATTCTACTTTTTTATATTAATATTAATAATAGAAGTGAATCTCAAGTATGGCCTCAAACAAACCCTGTATGTACTAAGAAGATGGTTACTGTTTTCTAAAGATGGCAAGAAAAAAATGCATTAAAAACTAACTTCAGCTCAGTGCCTGTGGCTCAAGGAGTAGGGCGCTGGCCCCATATATCTGGAGTGGTAGGTTCAAGCCCGGCCCCGGCCAAAACTGCAAAAAAAAAATTAACTTCAGCTCGAAGCATGTAGCTCAAGCAGCAAGGGCACCAGCCACATACACCAGAGCTGGCAGTTTCGAATTCAACCCAGGCCCACCAAACAACAATGACAACTACAACCAAAAAATAGCCAGGTGTTGCGGCTGACGCCTGTAAGTCGCAGCTACTTGGGAGGCTGAGGCAAAAGAATTGCTTAAGACCAAGAGTTTGACGTTGCTGTGAGCTGTGACGCCACAGCATTCTACACAGGGAGATAGCTTGAGACTCTGTCTCAAACAAACAAACAAACAAAAAAAAAACAAACTAACTTTGTTAAGGTTAAAAACTCATGAAATGAAAGGATAGGTATGTGAATTAAGAGGCTGCAACAAGAATCGTTCTTGCAGAGATATCAGGGAAGGTCTTTATACCTCTACCCAGTCAAAGATCTGTTCATCATTTGCTTTGTCCTCGATAATGAGTTTCTCGAGTCGCCTATATAGCTCTTCAGCAGAGAGTTCTTTCTTTGAAAGTGCTTCAGAAGAACAGGAACTGTCAGACTCTATGAAGTCTAACTTCTGAAACATAAAACGTGAAACATATTAGCATTATTCACTATTATTATAGCCCTGAGAGGAAACAAAGTCATGGGTTATATTTTCTCTGTTACAATTGAAATGATTAGTAGAAGCTATTTTAGGTTTGGATTTTTGAAAGGCCATTATCTTTCTGAATATTTTTTGTTTTTTGTTTTTGTCTTTTTCTTCGTTGAAACAGGATGGACTGCAGTGGTGTGATCACAGCTCACAGCAACCTCAAACTCCAGGCCTCAAGCAATCCTCTTGCCTCTCCCTCCCAAGCTGTTGGGACTACAGGCATGCACCATGCCTAGCTTATTATTATTATTATTATTATTCTTTATTTTTCAGTAGAGACAAGGTCTTGCTATATTGCCCAGGCTTGTGTGGAACTCTTGGCCTCAAGAGATACTCCTGCCTCAGCTTCCAGAGTTGCTGGGATTATAGGTGTGAGTCACCACGCCCAGCCTGTTTTTCTAAATATTTTTCCAATTTCTTAAAGTGTGTATCCTGCAAAATAACAAACCTTATACATATATCTCTCTGGTTATGCTTGCCTCCAAATAATTTTGAGTTTCAATCTTGCTCTTAGCACTGACAGAGTACAACTTAACTACCTTTCTGTAATACACTGGTTTAATTTAGTATCAGCACATAGCAGCTGTCAAAACTCTATAGTTTCCCCTTTGTTAAGTCTTTCAAATACCTCCTGATCCTTCTGAATCCAAGTGCAAGTGTAGCAGCCCATGTAGCCTATGGCTAGAAGGAGTGAGAGTTATAAGAAATAACTGTATAGCTCAATAATGGAACACCTTGGTGAAAAGGGCATGGAGAGGGAGGGATTTAAGCTCTCCTACCAAGTATGAGAGAGCTCCTGAGATCAAAGTATTAGTGAATTGAGAGTCTCTGTACCCGTGGTGTTGAGAGGCACGAGATCAGCCTTATATTAGGCTGGAGGAGAAAGCAGGTGGGAGCGTGCGCATTCTATCACAGACCCGCTTACTCTGACTCTGTCACTTCTTCTGCCTGCAGAATGCCAGCATGGTGTCTCTCTGCTGAAGATCACTAAGCTCTGCTAAAGACTAAGATCTATCTTTGTAAGAAGACTGCTTTACTCTTTCAAAGACTATCTCTCTCTCTCCCTTCAGCTAAAGTAAATAGCCCTCAGGAACCTAAGAGCAATTGTTCCTGAGCAATAGATAATAGATAATAGCATAGTGGTCCGCTTCCAGAACACAGCTAGACTAGCTGGGGCCAGAGACCAACAAGTCCCGGGCCCTGGTAAGTGGCGTCCACAAAGGGACTCCGACATACAAGAAATGATGTCATAATTCTAAACACCTAGGTAGACAGCCAAAAAATCTGTAATAAAAATTATTGGTAATTTTCAAGGGTATAAGGCAATGAGGGATCTATGTATGTTTTGCTGTATGCAGTTCACTATACAAACACCACAGGCACTATAATATTAAAGATTATTCACATAAAATTTTATTCAAAAACTCTGGTATAATCCTATGATAACTTACCCACAATCTATAAAGTAAAACCCACTATCTTAAATTCTGTGTTTTTCCTCGTAATTTTTTTTCCTACCACTTATATATCATCTCTAAATATTGTGCCATAAGGTTTTAGAAACATGGTTTAATACTGCAAAAACTTTTCTGCTTCAGTGTTGGTAAATTTTTTTTTTTTTTGGCAGTTTTTGGTCAGGGTTGGGTTTGAACCCGCCACCTCCAGCATATGGGGCTGGCACACTACTCCTTTGAGCCACAGACGCCACTCCAGTGTCGTTAAACTATACATCCTATCCCCTCTGCCCCAATATACATGAAAAAGTACACCATGGGTTCGGCACTTGTGGCTCAACAGGCTAAGGCGCCAGCCATGTACACCTGAGCTGGCGGGTTCGAATTCAATTCAGCCCGAGCCCCCAAACAACAATGACGGCTGCAACCAAAAAATGGCCGGGCATTGTGGCGGGCGCCTGTAGTCCCAGCTACTTGGGAGGCGGAGTCAAGAGCCTCGCTTGAGCCCAGGAATTGGAGATTGCTGTGAGCTGTGATGCCAAGGCACTCTACCCAGGGTGACAGCTAGAGGCTCTGTCTCAAAAAAAAAAAAAAAGCACACCATGGCTATAAGGTCTTTTAAGCAGAAGCAATCAATTTTTTAAAATCATTATACAGTTATTTTTACTTTTTTTTTTCTTTTTTAAGAGGGAAAAGCTTTATTCAGCTGGTGGAGCTATGACAAATCTAAAAATCTCGAAATGGCCATGCTCCCAACTGGCTTGGCCTTTCTGGGTTTTTTTTTTTTTTTGCTGTTTTTGGCCAGGGCTAGGTTTGAACCCGCCACCTCCGGTATATGGGTTGGCACTATACTCCTTGAGCCATAGGTGCCGTCGCCACTCCCCCCTCTTTTTTTAAGAGACAGAGTCTCACTTTATCTCCCTCAATAGAGTGGCGTGGCATCACAGCTCACAGCAACCTCCAACTCCTGGGCTTAGGTGATTCTCTTGCCTCAGCCTCGGTCTTTCCCTTTTTATCTCCAGTCAGAAAGTTCCGACCCATGGGTACTTTTCTCATTGGTCAGTTTGAATCAAGTGGGAGAAGCCATTCCAGTCCTCATGCAACTACAAATTTCCAGGTCCCATTTAGTTAAGTTTCTACGAATTCCTAAGAACTGAATCTCCATGTGGAGGACCCTGCAGGTGTATCCTTGGGGTCTCCTTAAAAAGACCTCTGTTCTCCTAGACCTCACCTTTCCTGCCTGGTATCCTCTCTCATTCCCTCCTTTTGAGACTCCATATGTATTTTAATTTGGGGTCTTAATATCAGCCTCCTTTTGCAGAAGCTGTATTAATTTACAGGACTGGCTCTAAGGGTCACATTGACTCTACAGAGCAATCTGTCTTTACTACTTTTGAGCACATTTCTTTTGCTGAAGTTCTCACTGCCTCAAGTGCTATCATACATTTTCACCTTTCACATTTGACTTTACACCACTTTTCTACAAAATCTAAGGCACTCCTTTTTTTTTTTTTATTGTTGAGGATTCATTAAGGGTACAGATAACCAGGTTACACTAAACCCTTTTATAGTTGTGTCCTGCCTCCAAGAGGTGTGAGCCATCAATTTTTCATTTCCCAAATTAATTCTAATGCCCCAAGATGTTAGAATACCTACACAGAATATTTGTTTAGCCTACCCAAACCTTCAGAAATGATTTAAGGTCTGAGAGCAATTAACAATAACAACAGGAAGGCGCCTGTGGCTCAAAGGAGTAGGGCACCGGCCTCATATGCGGGAAGTGGCAGGTTCAAACCCAGCCCCAGCCAAACACTGCAAAAACAAACAAACAAAAATACCCCGCAATAACAACAAAATGAAGTATGCTATTCACTAATAAAATATGACATAAACATTTGAAAATGGAAGCCAAAGGAGTCAGTGGTGAGTTGTGAAGTTTATACTGATTATTGGAAAGAAATATTTGTTTTTGAGAACCCCTCTGTTTATATATGTTATCTAATCCTTTTGATACCCAGAAGACTAGGCTTTGAATTTATGGGTGAGTTCACTACCTGTGGCAGAATGCTCCAGCATTCCCAGAAAAAAGGCATGAAACCAACTATTGCAGAAGAAGCTGAAAGTCTGGATATAGAAGGCCAAGTGTTTTGGAACTTAATTTTTCGAATTGCCCTCTAAACATTTTTATTAATAACAATGTCTATAATTTATTGAGTACCTTCCTGAGCTCAGTATTTTTTAAACATTATCTCGTTTAATCCCAACAAAAATTATACAAGGTAGGTATCATTAGCATTTTATAGGTGAGGAACCTGAGGCTCAGAAAAGTTGTTTGTTTAAAATCACATATAAGTAAGAGAAAACTGAAATCTGAATCCACATTTGACTTCAAATCAGGCTGCCATATTTTCATTTCTCTTGGATATATACTTAGAAGTGGAATTGTAAAGTCATATGATAATTATATGAGGAACCACCTTTCTATTGCTACTGTCATAAATAATATCTTTATACAGGGTTTGCATATTAACATAGGTTGCATAATTTAACAAAGAGGTGGCCAATTGTTATTTTATGAATGTCTTTTAAATTATACAGGAAACAAAAAGATAAGATATAAACCCAAATCATAATAACACTATGTTTTACTATCTCTATACTCAGTTTTACCAGAGGTATTTATTTGTTCATATGGCTTCAAGCTACTGTCTAGTCCTTTTGATTCAGCCTTTTGTAGGGTATGTTTATTACTTGGAACAAACTCAGCCTGAAGGATTCCCTTCATAATTTCTTCTAGGGTAGGTGTTATTGCTGGCAACAAACTCACTTAGCTTTTTTAAAATCTGGGAAAATCTTAATTTGTCCTTACTTTCTGAAGGGAATTTAGCCAGGTACAGAATTATCATTTGACAGTTACTTATTTCAGCACTTTCAATATATTATCCTGTGAATTCCATAATTTTTCACAAGAAACTGGCTGTTAATACCACTGAGAATTCTTTGTGAGAAGTCACTGTTTCTTCCGTCACTTTCAGGTTTTTTTCCTTGTCTTTTGACAATTTAATTGTATAAGATGTCCCCAAAACTGCCTACAAAGTAGCCTATAGTTACAGGGAAAATGGGAAATTGTAGCTAAATGTACCTTTATTTACAAAATATTCATTACAAAATCTCACAAAATATTTACAAAATATTCTCCAATGTTGGCCAACTCTTTTTGTTTGCTTTTGTAAAATTCTGTGATGAATATTTTGAGAATAAAGATACATTTAGCTCAAATTCTCATTTTCCCTATGCATGGCGACTTTTGGGATACCCTGTGTATGCCTCAGTGTAGATCTATTGAGTTTATTCTGCTTAGAGTTTGTTGAGACCCCCAGATACATATCTTTCATCAAATTTGCTAAGTTTTTAGCCATTGTTTCTTCACATATTTTTTATGCCCCATTCTCTCTCTCTTTTCCTTGTGAAATTCCATAATTGTGCACATTGGTATGTTTGATGGTGTTCCACAGGTTCTGTTCACTTTTTCTTTGAGACAGGGTCTCACTCAATAGTCCCAGCCAGAGTGCAGTGATGTCATAGGTCACGCAAATCCAAAATTCTAGGCTCAAGCCATCATCCTGCCTTAGCCACCTGAGTAGCTGGGAATATGAACATGTGCCACTAGGTTTGGTTGATTTTTCCTTTTTCTTTTCCTTATAGAGGTGGGGTCCCAGCTACTTGGGAGGCTGAGGTAGGAGGATCATCTGAACAGTGTAGTCATTTGTTTGTTTAGTGACTTTTCCAAACGATATTTCAAGGACTAAATTCCTCATCACATATAGTCTCTGAAGTCTATATTCTATTACTTTCATAGTTGGCCAGTGACCTTACTGAAATTTCACTAAATGCCTCGGTTCAGTAAGAGAGATACAAAAACAAAAACAAAACCAAAAAACAAACAAACAAAAGACAGACAAAGGAAGAGATACTGGGAAAAAAAGGGAAAGAGAAAGAAATGAGGACAAGGAGAAAAAGAAAGTGGGAAGGCAGGAGGGGGAGACAGACAAAGAGAGGGAGGAGGAGAGAATGAAGGCTGGAGTGCAGTGGTGTGATCACAGCCCAATGCACCCTTAAACTCCTGGGCTAAAGCGATCCTCCTGCCTCAGACTATAGGTATGTACCACTATGTCTGGTATCAAAGAATGACCTGGGAAGCCTCTTTCTTCTTCAATATTCTGGAGAAACGATTGTAGAGCTCATAGTATTTCTCCTTTAAACATTTAAAAGAATTTACCAGCAAAAACACTGGGGCCTGTAGTTTTCTTTGTAGCAACATTTTGAACTATAAATTCAATTTCTTTAATAAGATACCCAGGTTATCTACCTCAAGAATTGAGCTACAGTAGTTCTATCTTTTAAGAAATTTAATTTGTTCACTAGCAGCCCTCGTGGCTCAGTGAGTATTGTGCTGGCCCCATATACTGAGGATGGCAGGTTCAAACCTGGCCCCGGCCAAACTGCAACAAAAAATAGCCAGGCGTTGTGGCCCAGCTACTTGGGAGGCTGAGGCAAGAGAATCAGCTTAAGCCCAAAAGCTGGAGGTTGCTCAGCTGTGATGCCACGGCACTCTACCGAGGGCGACAAAGTAAGACTCTGTCTCAAAAATTAAAAAAAAAAAAAATTGTTTAACTAGGTTGATGTCCATAAAGATTATTCATAAAATTTCCTTATCCATTTTTATGTACAGAATCTATAATGATGTTAACGCTTTCATTCCTGATAGAGGTAATATGTACCTTCTTTTTTTTGTTTTTTTTCCAGATCTTCTTTTTTTTTTCTCCTTTCTGGAACTCTAATTAGACATATGTTAGGCTTTCACAATCTTTCCTCAGAATTATATCTAGTTTCTATGTGTTTTTTAAATCCTTCTAGTCATTTTGACTTTTCTCTTGTTTGCCCATTTTTGTAATTCTCCCTACCACCTTTTTTTCTGAGAGAGGGGCGTGCTGCTTTGCCTGGGCTAGAGTGCAATGGTATCATAGCTCACTACAACTTCCAAGGCCCAGACTCAAGTTACTTTTCTGCCTTAGTCTCTTGAGTAGCTGGGACTACAGGTACATGCCACCATACCCAGCTAATTTTAACAACTTGTTTGTATAGATGGGGTCTTTTTATGTTGCTCATGTTGTTCTTAAACTCCTGACATCAAGTTATCTGACCCCTCTTCCTGGCCGCTTAAATTGATAGGATTATAGGCAAGAGCCACTGTGCCAGCCACCCTTGTTTTTTATAAGATGTTATTTTATACACTTCCAATGACATTTCCATTACCTGATGTCTTTGGGATCTAAACCTACCATTTACTGTGTTTACTCTCATTCATGTTTACTTTCGTAACTGAACATTAAATGAACTTTAAGTGCTAGCACATATGTATGTGTGTATTGCGTGAGTAATTTTTTTTTCTTTTGTGGAAACACAGTCTCATTCTCTCACCCTGGATAGAGTGCCGTGGCATCATAGCTCACAGAAACCTCAAACTGCCTCATCCTCCCAAGTAGCTGGGATTATAGGTGTGTACCACCACACCTAGTTAACTTTTCTATTTTTAGTAGAGATGGGGTCTCACTCTTGCTCAGGCTGCTCTCAAACTCCTAAGCTCAAACAATCCACCGGCGTTGGCCTCCCAGAGTGCTGGGATTACAGGCGGGAGCCACTGCACTCAGCCTGATACATTTTTTAAATTTTCTCTTCATTTTTATTAGTCATCAAATGACTGTAAGTTGGGAGTGACCTTACGTAGACATAAAATAACATCTTGGTTGGCCAGGTGCAGTGGCTCATGCCTATAATCCTAACAGTCTAGAAGGCTGAGGCAGATGGATTGTTTGAGCTAAGGAGTTTGAGATCCCCCTGAGAAAGCACCTTTACTAAAAACAGAAAAACTAGCTGGGCATGATGGCGCACACCTATAGTTTTGACTACTCGGGAGGGTGAGGCAAGAGCATCACTGAATCAAAGGCTTTGAAATTGCTGTCAGCTATTATGATGCCATGGCACTGTGTCCAGGGTCACAGATTGAGACACTATCTCAAAATAAAAAAAGAAAAAAAAAAAAAAAAAGAAGTAAGAAAGAAAGAAAGAAAAAGAAAAGAAAATGACTTTTTTTTTTTGGAGACAATAGTCTCATTTTGATGCCTTTGGTAGAGTGCCGTGGTGTCATAACTCACAGCAAACTCAAACTCTTGGGCACAGCCTCCTGAGTAGCTGAGAGTATAGGTACCCGCCACAACACCTGGCTACTTTTATTTTTAATTTTTTGAGACACAGTCTCACTTTATCGCCCTCAGTAGAGTGCTGTGGCATCACAGTTCACAGCAATTATTTTTTATTTTTATTTATTTTTTTTGAGACA
Source organism: Perodicticus potto (assembly GCA_963574655.1). NCBI lineage: Eukaryota > Metazoa > Chordata > Mammalia > Primates > Lorisidae > Perodicticus > Perodicticus potto. Next base: position 17,163 of record CAUYRH010008140.1, read on the forward strand.
GAGTCTTACTTTGTTGCCCTCAGTAGAGTACTGTGCCATCACAACTCACAGCAACCTCAAACTCCTGGGCTTAAGTGATTCTCTTGCCTCAGCTTCCCAAGTAGCTGGGGCTACAGGCGCCTGCCACAATGCCCAGCTACTTTTTTTATTTTTGGCTATTGTTGTCATTGTTTTCACAGGCCCTGGCTGGGTTCAAACCCACCAGCCCTGATGCATTTGGCCAGCGCCCTAACCACCAAGCTATGGGTGCTGAGCCTGCCTGGCTAATTTTAGAGACAGGGTCTGGTTCTTGCTCAGGCTAGTCTCCAACTCTTGAGCTCAAGCAATCCTCTCAGAGTGTTGGGATTATAGGCATAAGCCATTGCCCTCGGCTAAAAATGATCTCTTGAGCAAGATTCCTATTTTGATCTAATTTTAATCACTAGAATACTAATGAAATTGCTTTAATTTCCTTTATAAAATACATCAACTACCATGAAACAGTAAAACGTAAGCTGTATTCTTACCTGCTCCAAGAGAAAATTATGTACATCTTTTCCTTCTGGTAAAAAGTCCTTCCAGCTGAGGTCGGCTTCCCTCCATAAAGCTCCAACTTTCTTATGGCTCTAAAATAAAGTTAAGTCCCATTAATTTACTTTCACATTGAAAGAAGGAAAAAATAAAGGCTTGCTTGAAGAGTATAGAACTCTAAAAACGGAAAAATCAAAACCTTTCCTTGGTGACATGAAGTTAATTGCTTAGGACTTTTGATTTTCAAAAGGAGATGTCTAACTGTATATAAATGTTAAGGGTGAACAACTGACGTTCAGTTGCTTAAGGTTAAATAATTTATTTATCAGGTGACGAATCTACAGAACTATAATTGACATTTGGGATTTATGAATACAAACACCAAAAAACGTGTAAGACATACCATGTATAAATTCAACATTGTCCTTCTTCCTAGATAGCTCTCTATGTATATGGTCTTAAGGCACCTCAATTAGCCTCACTAGAATCCCTCTTCATAGACCACAATTATGCTGCCTGATATAACAATGCTGAAGGCATTTGTTGCTTCTGAACCAGGAATGAGAAGGGTAAGAAATGATCAGGTTGAGCCCAAGAGAAACAATAAGGAAGAGTTCTTGTCAGCTGAAAAAACATGAGAAGGTCCGAGTACACTGTATCACCCAAGAGGCATGTTATTATTTCATAGAGTAACTTATCCAAAGCATAGCTGGTAACTTGGTATAATCAGAATTTTAACTTAGGCACCTGGCTCCAAAGTGTATGCTCTGTGAGAATTTGGTTTCATTTATAAGTGGGGATTTGCTTTCTGTTTCTAGAAATAGAAGTTAACTAGAATTTAAGTTTTGGCTGGGTGCAATGGTTCACACCTGTAATCCCTGCACTCTGGGAGGCCATTGCTTGAGCCCAGGAGTTCGAGACTAGCCTAGGCAAAACCAAGACCCCATCTCTATGAAAAATAGAAAAACTGAGGTAAGAAAATCGCTTGAGCCCAAGAGCTGGAAGTTGCTGTTAGCTATGATGCCACGGCATTCTACCCAGGGTGACAGCTTGAGACTGTCTCAAAAAAAAAAAAAAAAAAAAAAAAGGCATTTAAGTTTTAAATAAGAACAAAAGTCAAGTAGGCTTGACTTTTAGTCTCTTTTTTGAAAATAATTCTGGACATAAAAACTAGGATTGAGTAAAATCTTTTGTGCTATTAAACAAGGAGTATTATTAACAAATAATAAATAATCCACTAGAACTAGAGACCAGGATATTTAGTACATGTATCTATGAATAACCATTACACAAATGGGATGCAGAAGGATTTCTGTAGGTTCAGAGGGATAATGCCTAAAACACAGTGAATTCTTTGGCTCAGGTTTGAATAAGTCAGAAATCTCTCAAAATCTTCATTTTTGTATTTTGTTTTGACATCTCTCATCCTAGATACTTTACCCTCCTTTCAGATGTTCCCAAACTTATTACACTTCTAATAGAGCACTTCCATATGCTTTTGAGATTATTAGATTACATTTATCTGTCTCCCTTTCTATAGTCTATAAATTCAAGTAAATTCAAGCCCATTAAGGGCTTACTTCTGTAGACAGAGCCTAGCATAGAGCTTTGCTGAGAATGAGTGTGCAGCAGATATTAAACCAAAGTTATGTTTAACTTCAGAAATTCACCATCCTGCAGATAGGTTTTACCACCTACTTTTAATCAGATTACCAGCCCATAATCCACAAATAACAAAATTAATCATTTTATGAAGCGTCTCTTTCTCTGAAAGCCAAGTAGTTTTCACTGAAACCCTGCAGTAGATCATAGCTTTAAGGAAAGGAGAAGCGAGAGCTAAGCTTGGAACATTCTGTAATCCTAAGAAACACACATATGGGCGGCTCCTGTGGCTAAGTGGGTACAGCGCTGGCCCCATATACTGAGGGTGGTGGGTTCAAACCTGGCCCCGGCCAAACTGCAACAAAAAACTAGCTGGGCGTTATATTGGGTGCCTGTAGTCCCAGCTCAGGAGGCTGAGGCAAGAGAATTGCCTAAGCCCAGGAGTTGGAGGTTGCTGTCAGCTGTGACGTCATGAGGGCAATAAAGACTCTGTCTCTTTTTTTTTTTTTTGAGACAGAGCTTCAAGCTGTCACCCTAGATAGAGTGCCATGGCATCACAGCTCACAGCAACCTCCAATTCCTGGGCTCAAGCGAGTCTCTTGCCTCTGCCTCCCAAGTAGCTGGGACCACAGGTGCCCGCCACAACGCCCAGCCATTTTTTTTTTTTGGTTGCAGCCGTCATTGTTGTTTGGCGGGTCTGGGCTGGATTCGAACCCGCCACAGCTCAGGTGTACGTGGCTGGTGCCTTAGCCCGCTGAGGAGACTCTGTCTCTTAAAAAAAAAAAAAAAGAAAGAAACACCAGAACATCAGTAACATCCCAGTAATATAACACCTTGGTGATAAGGGCATAGGGAAGGATTCGGCTCTCCTAACATGAGAGCTTGTCACATCTCATGTGGTGGGAGTAGCCACGGGATTGCTGTCTGTAAGAAGCTGCAGTTGAGGAGCGTGCGCATATTCTTTCATGTACCACTCACTTTTGGTGTCTCTCTACTAAGACTGCTAAGATTCCTTTTCTTACTAAGACTGCTTTTCTCCCTCAAAGACTGTTTCTCTCTCTCTCCCTTCTGCTAAGGCAAATAGCCCTGAGGCACCTAAGGGTAAGAGCAAGCAAGATAATAGCAAATAGATAATCCTGCTGGAGACCTGGCCAGTCCCACCCGACAAGTGGCATACCATATAGGACTGACAAAACCCATTAAAAGGTATAAATAATACAGCCACTTTATTTCAAGAGAAGACCAAATTATCAACACCAAATAAAACATATCTTCAGATTCTTTAGAATTATAACTAGTTGACTTGGCACCTATAGCTCAGCCTCTATGGTGCTGGCCACATACACTGTGGCTGGTGGGTTCGAACCTGGCCCAGGCCTGCCAGACAATAGTAACAACTACAACAAAAAAATAGCTGGGCGTTGTGGCGGGAGCTTGTAGTCCCAGCTACTTGGGAGGCGGAGGCAAGAGAATTGCTTATGCCTAAGAGTTAGACGTTGCTGTGCATTGTGACGCCACAGCACCCTACCCAGGACAACATAGCAAGACTCTGTCTCAAAAAAAAAAAAAAAGAAAGAATTATAACTAGTTGAGATTACACAATTCTTTCCCAAGATGTTAGAGTACAGAAGGACAAATATATCTCAGAAAGAAATTAGGTTGATGCAGACACCTAACTCTTTTTTTCAAAGACTAAAATGAAAAAGAGTTACTTATACACTTAGACCTAAGCTATTTACAAATAACCCAAGATCAAGATCATTGCCATTACTAATGTGCTATTGAGTATGACATTCAGTTTAACACTCACCATTTGTTTGCATAGAAGGTGCAATATTTCAGAAAGCAAGACCCCAGCTTTTCCAACAGCAAGTAAAGGTTTGCTAAATTCTCTGTAAAAAATAGGAGCAGTCATTAAGTACCTCCAAACAAATTCTCCATTCTAGAACAACAGGCAAAAAATGTGTGCCAGAAAAAGATACTGTGAAACCTAAATGATACTAGGCAAGCCAAAGCTCGAGGTTATGCTCTAAGTCATTTCAGGAGAAGTACTTCAGGGACTTTTGGTTCACCTTAAACCTCATAGAGAAGCGGAAAAGGGATATTAGAATTTCTGGCTTTGGCTTTAACCACTTTTCAGTGATAGAAACAACACAATGAGCAGTCTCACTTAGTAACCTGTTTATTTAGAAAGCTCCACTGCAGGTTCTGTACCTGTGGCTCTAACGGCTAAGGCACCAGCCACATACACCAGAGCTAGCGGGTTCGAATCCAGCCCAGCCCACCAAACAACAATGACGGCTACAACCAAAAAAAATGGCCAGGCGTTGTGGCAGGTGCCTGTAGTCCCAGCTACTTGGGAGGTGGAGGTAGGAGACTCGCTTGAGCCCAGGAATTAGAGGTTGCTGAGAGCTGTGGATGCCACTGCACTCTATCCAGGAGGCTCTGTACCCCCGCCCCCCAAAAAAGAAAGCTCCAATGCAAGTCAAAAGAAGAAAAGCACCTATGTAACAGCTGTGAAGCTTAGTTACAAAACATTTTTTTTTTTGTAGAGACAGAGTCTCACTTTATCTCCATCGGTGGAGTGCCGTGGCATCACACAACTCACAGCAACCTCCAACTCCTAGGCTTAGGTGATTCTCTTGCCTTAGCCTCCTAAGTGGCTGGGGGACTACAGGCGCTTGCCATAACGCCCGGCTATTTTTCTGTTTTGCAATTCGGCCGAGGCTGGGTTTGAACTCACCACCTTTGGTATATGGGGCCAGTGCCCTACTCAAGGAGCCACAGGCGCCGCCCAGTTACAAAGCATTTTTAAGAAGGAAAGCTTTTCTTTAGAATACGGATGAAACAGAAAGGAGCCAATTTTTTCATGGTCTAAATCAGTTATTTTCCAAATTGTGTTCCACAGGATATAGGTCATATCAGTAATTCCTCGAAAAATGATTTTATGGTCAATTAAGTGAGGTAATCTTGAATTAAAGCTAGTTTTAATTTATTGTTTTGTTTTACTATAGGATTTTCATAATCTTTAATGTGCTATATGCTTTGTGAATCTCAAAGGAAAGGGATGTCATAGTATGTGAAATTTGATTAGATAAACAATTCTGAGGAAACACTAGTGTTTTGAAGAATACAGTTTGGGAACTGCTGGTCTACACAATATAATAGCAATTCCCCATTCATCCAAATCTAGGAATACTTGAGATCTCAGTTCCTTTTATTATAACCGTAAGTATGTACTATGTAGGTACCATAGTCTGACAGGCTACAACCAGAAAATGTAACTTCTTACAGTATTAGAGAAATGACAGACACAAAAGCTAGCTTAACATTAAGTTTCTAGAAGCAATCATCGACATGATTCTGGAGCCATATCTGCAATCATTGCTACCCTCAACAAACTACAAGGGCTATCATATTCCCAACACGTCTCCAATGCAGATCTAGTATAATGTAACATTTTTACACTGAGATTAGCATCCTAGCATTCTTCTAAGAGTCTTCAAAGACCAAACAGGGTAGCACTATGCTAAAGAGCTAGCTGGTGAGTAATGTGTTAGTTTAACCTGATACACCTCAAAAGAAACAAGTGTAACTTACATGGTAAGTTCTCTCATGGTGATTCCACCTTCTTTTAACATGGGAGTCACCAGTTCGGCAAGGTACAACCAAATATGGGGAATATCAATGGCCATGTCATCTGCCAATTCCAAAGTTTCTGAAAAACTGAAAAATAGAAAAAAATTCACATCCAAATGTAGTTGAAAAGTTAAGATTAAATAAAGAGAACAAAAATCAGTTAGTCAACAATACATATTAATCACCTACCATGTTAGCCACTAATCTAGGCAAAAAGTGACGGGTAACCAAGATACCATTCCCATAGAGCTTACATTAATGTAAAGGGGGAAAAAAAGAATAGAACAGAGAAAAATACTACTTGCAGACAAGACTAATACTCTGCAGAACATAAACTATGGTACCAGAGGGAGGTTAGAAAATAACTTTGTATGGAAGTGACATTTGAACAAATTAAATGATGAAAAGGAGACAGACAGTCTCTGTATAGCCCTGAGAGGATAGTGATCCCATTTAATCTCTGCTATAGAGCCCACCACAGTTAACTATCATATCCTCTGAGTTATTCAGAGGCATTCAACATGGACAAGACACACAAAAGAGTTGTGGTGGGTGCCTTGTAGTCCCAGGCACTTGGGAGGCTGAAGCATGAGAATCGCTTAAGCCCAAGAGATTGAGGTTGCTGTGAGCTGTGATGCCACTGCACTATACTGAGGATGACATAGTGAGACTACGTCTCAAAAACAAAAATTTTTTTTTTCACTTTAAAACAGCTACCATTACAAGGCAGGGTCACCTTTCCAAAGTTGCCATTCCAAAACAGTTTGTGGCTGGGCAGCGCCTGTGGCTCAATGAGTAGGGAGCCGGCCCCATATACCAGAGGTGGTGGGTTCAAACCCAGCCCTGGCCAAAAAAAAAAAAAATTTGTGGCTCAGCCACATTTTCTAACTCTGGGTTTCATGAAACCTTAACGACAAATTTTCTAATTTCATAGCTAGTTATCATTTGACACCCAACTGCAGATAGAATAGACCTTTCACTGTTCTCTCATTATATGCATATTTTAGGCTCAGATAATGTGCCACTTATGGAACACAATGTGGCTGGACTCTTAAGATTTCTGGGTTATTCACTTGATTCTGCCAATACCTGTCTTGTGGACTAGCAGCATAGATTAAGCTGTGTAAGAAGCCCAAGAAGCAAGTGCAGCCATCCTGGTCTTTCAGCAGTATATCTGCTATTATTTCATTTTATATTACAAATAAAATATATCTGTGTTCTTGCCTTGTTTTTCTATTTCTTGGTCAGACAGTTCATCATAGCTAATATCTTACTTAATGCTGGAGAGCTAAAGAGTCTTCTGCTAAGATCAGGTATAAGAAAAGAATGCCCACTTTCACCACTTCCTTTTTAATTTTAATTTAATTTATTTTTTTTTTTGGCCAGGGCTAGATTTGAACCCGCCACCTCTGGCATATGGGGCCAGCGCACTACTCCGTTGAGCCACAGGCGCCGCCCAGCACCTCTTCCTTTTTTTGTGGAGATAAGAGTCTCACTTTCTTGCCCCTGGTAGAGTGCTGACAACAACCTCAACCTCTTGGGCTCAAGCAATTCTCTTGCCTCAACCTCCCAAGTAGCTGGGATTACAGGCATCTGCCACAATGCACAGCTACTTTCAGAGATGGGTGTTGCTCTTGCTCAGGCTGGTCTCAAATACTTGAGCACAAGCAATCCACTCGCCTCAGCCTCCCAGAGCGTTCAGATTATACACATGAGCCACTGAGCCCGGCCTCACCACTTCTTTTTTGTTGTTGTTCAAACAGAGTCTCACTATGTCGTCCTGGGTAGAGTGCTGTGGTGTCACAGCTCATAGCAACCTCTAACTCTTGGGCTTAAGTGATTCTCTTGCCTTGGCCTCCCAAGTAGCTGAGACTACAGGGACTCGCCACAACACCTAGCTATTTTTTGATTATAGTTGTCATTGTTGTTTGGCAGGCTCGGGCTGGATTTTAACCTGCCAGGTCCAGTGTATGTGGCTGATGCCCTAGCTGCTGTGCTATAGGCGCCAAGCCATCACCACTTCTTTTCCAAAAAGTACTGGTAGTCCCATCCAGAGAAATTAAGCAAGAAAAATAAATAAAAGGCATTCTAATCGGAAAGGAAGAAGTTAAACTGTCTCTATGTCATCTTGCTGATGACATGATCTCTTTTTTTTGAGACAGAGCCTCAAGCTGTCACCATGGGTAGAGTGCTGTGACATCACAGCTCACAGCAACCTCCAACTCCTGGGCTCAAGCGAGTCTCCTGCCTCCACCTCCCAAGTAGCTGGGACTACAGGCGCCCGCCACAACACCCAGCCATTTTTTGGTTGCAGCCATCATTGTTGTTTTGGCAGGCCTGGGCTGGATTCGAACCCGCCAGCTCAGGTGTACGTGGCTGGCGCCTTAGCCCGTTGAGCCACAGGCGCCAAGCCGACATGATCTCTTATGTAGAAAAACTATCTAAGAACTCCACCAAAAAACTGTTAGAACTGACAAATTAATTTAGTAAAGTAGTATGATACAAACATCAACAAATAAAAAACAGTAGCATTTCTAAATTCTAATAATAAACTACTTCAAAAGGAAATTAAGAAAACACCTTCATTTATAACAACATGGATAAAACTGGAGGGCACTGTGCTAAGTGAAATAAGCCAGGCACAGAAAGCCAAATACCTCATGATCCCATGTACAACAACAACAAAAAATAAAATACTTAGGTGTAAATTTAACCAAAGTGGTGAAAGATCTGTATACTCAAAACTATAAAACACTGAAAAACAGACTGAAGAAAATACACATAAACTGAAAGATATCTTATGTCCACAAATTGGAAACGTTCTGTTAAAATGTTCACACTACTCAGTGATCTACAGAGGCAATGCAATTTTTTTTTTTGAGACAAAGTCTTAAGCTGTTGCCCTGGGTAGAGTGCTGTGGTGTCACAGCTCACAGCAATCTCAAACTCTTGGGCTCAAGTGATTCTCTTGCCTTAGCCTCCCAAATAGCTGAGACTACAGATGCCTGCCATAATGCCCAGCTATTTTTTTGTTGCAATTGTCATTATTGTTCTAGCTGGCCAGGGCTGGGATTGAACCTCCCAGCCTCAGTGTATGTGGCCAGTGCCCTACCCACTGAGAGGTGGGTGCCGTCTGATCCATGCACTTTTGATGATGGTATATCACAAATATACCAGAACCTGATCAAATGATATAACATCAGTGACATGCAGATCTCATCAAACCAGCCAGTGACAAGAATGAAACCAACCTGGAATAGAATAAAGCATTAAAATGTAGGGTTACAGGGCAGCGCCCGTGGGTCAGTGGGTAAGGCGCCAGCCCTACATACCGTGGGTTCGAACCCGGCCCTGGCCAAACTGCAACAAAAAAATAGCTGGGCGTTGTGGTGGGCGCCTGTGGTCCCAGCTGCTCGGGATGCTAAGGCAAGAGAATAGCCTAAACTCAGGAGTTGGAGGTTGCTGTGAGCTGTGGCGCCACAGCACTCCACCTAGGGCAATAAAGTGAGACTCTATTTCTTTAAAAAAAAAAAAAAAAATGGAGTTACACATCTTACCACGAGGCTAGATTGGACAAACAAGCACTTCCTGGCCCAAAGAACTATGGTTTATTGAAACCATAGGCTTTTATTTATTTATTTTATTTATTTTATTTTTTTTGAGACAGAACCTCAAGCTGTCACCCGGGATAGAGTGCTGTGGCTTCACAGCTCACAGCAACCTCCAATTCCTGGGCTCAAGAGAGTCTCCTGCCTCTGCCTCCCAAGTAGCTGGGACTACAGGCGCCCGCCACAACGCCCGGCCATTTTTTGGTTGCAGCTATCATTGTTGTTTGGTGGGCCTGGGCTGGATTCAAACTCGCCAGCTCAGGTGTACATGGCTGGTGACTTAGCCGCTTGAGCCACAGGCACTGAGCCACCATAGGCTTTTAGGTTGAGGTTAATTTTCCTCTGAAAGAAAAGGTTTTTCCTCAAAGAATATGTAGGAGTTTATAAGTAAATAGGTTGGTAAAGGCCTCAGAGTTTCCCTTTTGTTAATGAATCCCTGCTACCTCATTTACATAGTATTTAGGAAACCAAAAGATAGCTTTATACCCTAACAGAATCAACAAAATGCCATCATATCAATATTCAATACATTACAAATATATCAATTATAGTAGATATGGAAAAAGTGAAATATTTTAAAAGTACATTAAGAGTTAACTAGCACTCAACAGCGTTAATAACCGAATACCATTCCTGAGCAGGATATACCAACCCTTTGAAAAAGTCTTGTTTGTTTAGTTTTTCAGTCTGTACCAGCTGATACAGCAGTTGACCCATGTGATCCCTGGTGATCTGGCTCCTCTCCAGGGTGGACTCTACTCCCACTCTCACAAAAATGTGTAGCAGGCCATGGGCATTCAGTTCTTCCACACATTGCATGGCTTCCTGTTCAAACAGCAAATACAGGCTTACTCCAAAATCTGGACATTGTTAGCAGAGTGTTATGATAATTGAGAACCTTTTACTTATAACAAAGTCGGTACAAAATTCCACAAACAAGACAGTTTTCATATTTGTTTAACATAATATATAGCTCAGTAAAAAAAAAGATGTATCTTTATAAGGCTAACATATTTAAGTTAACAATTTTATTAAAGATCAAAGGATCATGGTGGCACTTACAGCTCAGTAGGTAGGGCACTGGCCATATACACGGAGGATGGCGGGTTTGAACCTGGCCTGGGCCAGCTAAAACAACAATGACAACCCCAACAAAAAAATAGCTGGGCATTGCGGTGGGTGCCTGTTGTCCTAGCTACTCAGGAGGCTGAGGCAAGAGAATCACTTGAGCCCAAGAGTTTGAGTTTGCTGTGAGCTGTGACACCATAGCACTCTACTGAGGGCGACAAAGTGAGACTGTCTCAAAAAAAAAAAAAAAAAAGAGGCTTGGTGCTTGTGGCTCAAGCGGCTAAGGCGCCAGCCACATATACCTGAGCTGGCAGGTTCAAATCCAGCCTGGGGCCCGCCAAACAATGATGGCTACAACCAAAAAACAATAGCCAGGCTTTGTGGTGGGCACCTGTGGTCCCAGCTACTTGGGAGGCGGAGGCAGGAGAATCGCTTGAGTCCAGGAGTTGGAGGTTGCTGCGGGCTGTGATGCCATAGCACTCTACCCAGGGGGACAGCTTGAGGCTCTGTCTCAGGATAAAAAAAAAAAAAAAAAGAAAAAGAAACAACAACAACAAACAGAAAACAGGGTGTGTGTTTGTGTGTGGTGTATTTGTTATTGCTGTTTAGCAGGCCTGGGCCAGGCTTGAACCTGCCAGCCTGGATTATGTGGCTGGCACCTGTAGCTCAGTGAGTAGAGTGCCGAACCAAAATAGTATGTATTATAAAAAAGAAATTTGTTTTTTATTTTTATTTTTTTTGAGACAGAGCCTCAACTGTCACCCTGGAGAGAATGTTGTGGCATCACAGCAACCTCTAATTCCTGGGCTCAAGCGAGTCTCCTGCCTCCACCTCCCAAGTAGCTGGGACTACAGGCACCTGCAACAACGCCTGGCCATTTTTTGGTTGCAGCCACCATTGCTGTTTGGCGGGCCCAGGCTGGATTCGAACCCTCCAGCTCAGGTGTACATGGCTGGCGCCTTAGCCCGTTGAGCCACAGGCGCTGAGCCTATAAAAAAGAAATTTGATGTCATAATTCAAAGGTCTTAACGAGGCAACAGTAGTTATTCTGCTCGGGGAATATTTGTTATGTGCTTCAGTAAAGTTAAATTTAAGTGATATGGCTAAACATTAAAATTCTTTTGGACAGTCTTATGGTGTGGAAATTGTTAATTAGTTCTTTGTGGAGGGATCCAGCTAGGTAAATCAATGTCCTTAATCTAGAAGATAAAACCCTGGCAGTTAGGGTCACTGAATCAGTAAGCAGTATACTTCCCTGCTCTCTGGAATCCAAAATCCTTTGATTTAATCTCTGAAGAAAGTAGCTCTTCCAAGTGGGAAGATGCAAGTGAGAAGGATAGTCACCTGACTTAGATGGGAAAAAGGCTCATCCAGGACTGTCCCTGCTGTTGCTGTTTCTTCCCTACTACTTACTACCTCTCTTACATTAACTTTTTATCTAAAAATATTTAAATCTGCTGGGCATGGTGCCTCACACTTTTAATCTTTGCACTCTGGGAGGCCAGGGCGGGTAGACTGCCTGAGTTCAAGAGTTTGAGACCACCGTGAGCAAAAGTTAGACCTCACGTCTACTAAAAATAGAAAAAACTAGCCAGGCACTGTGGTGGGTGCCTGTAGTCCCAGAGGATTGCTTGAGTCCAAGAGTTTAAAGTTACTGTAAGCTGGCTCGGCGCCTGTGGCTCAATGGGCTAAGGCACTAGCCACGTACACCTGAGCTTGCAGGTTCGAATCCAGCCCGGGCCCGCCAAACAACAATGAAGGCTGCAACCAAAAAAAAAAAAATGGCCGGGCTTTGTGGCGGGTGCCTGCAGTCCCAACTACTTGGGAGGCAGAGGCAGGAGATTCGCTTGAGCCCCGGAATTGGAGGTTGCTGTGAGCTGTGATGCGACTACACTCTACTGAGGGTGATAAAGTTAGACTCTGTCTTTTACCAAAAGATAAAGAGAAATAGGACTATTTCAGATAAAAGGAGTTTAAATGAAATCAGCACGTTAATCAGGTTCTCAATGAGACTCAACAACGAACACTATATTGGACATTTAGGGACAATTTTAATATCATTTATCAAATATTTTTATCGGCATTATTGTATGAATATTAAATTTTTATGGACATTTAGAGAAAAAAAACTTAAGAATTTATGAGTCTGAATCAACATGAGAATAGGAGGGTAAAAAGTTGTACTATTTACAAAAAATAGTACTATACTACTATAAAAGTAGTAGTATACTACTTTTTTTTAACTCAACTTGAAGCTCAAATTGTTTGTAATTTCTCTATAGATTTAATTTTTTTTTTTCTTGAGACAGAGTCTCACTCTGTGCCCTGGGTAGAGTTCCATGATGTCTTAGCTTACAGTAACTTTATTTATTTATTTATTTATTTTTGAGACAGAGCCTCAACTGTCACCCTGGATAGAGTGCCGTGGCATCACAGCTCACAGCAACCTCCAATTCCTGGGCTCAAGCGAGTCTCTTGCCTCTGCCTCCCAAGTAGCTGGGAATACAGGCGCCTGCCACAACGCCTGGCCATTTTTTGGTTGCAGCCATCATTGTTATTTGGCGGGCCCAGACTGGATTTGAACCCGCCAGCTCAGGTGTACGTGGCTGGCGCCTTAGTCCGTTGAGCCACAGGCACTGAGCCAAGGTTGGCCTTTTTTTATGACAAGGTCACACTCTGCTGTTCAGGGTGGAGTATAGTGAGTAGTACAATGATCGCTAACTATACCTTGAACCCCTGGGTTGAAGTGATACTCCTGCCTTAGCCTCCTAATTAGCCAGGACTATAGGCATATTTCACTATGCCTGGCTAATTTTAATTTTTTATTTTTTTTTTGTAAAAATGAGATCACACTAGGTTACAGTCTGTTCTGAAACTCCTGGCCCTAAGGGATCCTCCACCTTGACTTCTAAAGTGCTTGGATTACAGGTGTGAACCACTGTGCTCAAACTGAAGAAACTTTTAATAATATAATACCAAAGCCAAAGTGGTAATATACCTGAAAAGTAGAGGTAATGCCAAAAAATGTATAGCATTTTAGGAAAGGAAAAACTGTATTAAAATTATAATACTTTGCCAGGAACGGTGGCTCATACCTGCCATCCTGGCACTCTGGGAGGCCAAGGTGAGTGGACTGCCTGAGCTCACAGGTTTGAGATCAGCCTGAGCCAAACTGAGACCTCATCTCTAAAAACAGCTTGGCATTGTGCCGGGATCCTACAGTCCCAGCTACTTGGGAGGCTGAGGTAAGAGAATCACTTGAATCCAAGAGTTTTAGGTTTTGTTTAAAAAAAAAAAATTGTAATACTCAAGTCATGTTTGACTTGTGCAATTATCAGAGATATAAGATACAATATATGAGATAACACATGTTATTGGTATATATCGAGTATTACAATTTTAATACAGGTTATTCCTTTCTTAAGATGTGTATCATTTGGGGGGTACCCTCTCTACTTTAACAGGCAAGACAGTTTTAACAGACAAATCTCTCCTAACCTAAGATAACTAGTTCCATTATATGATCTCTCCTAATATTGTTTAGGTCTACTAGCATTTGTTATAACTACAATTAAAATATTATTTTGGGGATTATCTATTTATCATCTGTTTTTGCCACTCGACAATAGGGCCCATGAGGTCATGTAGTATGTGTACCATATTTAATAGCATCGTAAAATGAAGATCAAGTAGAATGGAAGGGCTTAAATAGGGCAAATTCAAAGCCAGGTTATGAAATGTGTGACTTAGGCCATCTGACTCTGACACATTGCTTATCCCCTTGTCTCTTAGTTTTCTACAATAAAGAAAAAGTAATGCTCACTGTACATCTAGGTTAATATGAAATGACAATAAAAATGATTATAAAGAACTCTGACAGGTACACATACAAAGACTATGAATGCCTCATAATGATAATGTGTTGTTTCTGTTCATTAACATCAAACTCAATTTGGTTTTCCCTGGTACTCATTTTCTTTTCCTACCTCTTTGTCTTATGAATTAACTATAATATTAAAAAAAACAGTACTTGGCAGAAATGCATCAGAGTTAAGGAAGCAAAATTGTGTGTGACTTGGATCAGCTCACCATGACATCTGATTTAGACCGGAACAAAGATATAACATATCTCTGTCATTAGGTTTGTTGTGTTGTTTTCTTTTCTTTCTTTCCTTTTTTTTAAAAATCTCATTTACCTTAAAATCATTAATGTGTAGAAATTCATCAATGATAGATTTGGATTTCCTCTCCATCTCCTCTTCTGATAAAGCAGGTTTGTCAGGAGCTGACATTGCTGAAATTTCTGGTTTCATTACTATCGAGATAAAAAAAGTGAAACAGTAAAAATGATTAAAATTACCGTTAAAATGGTGGGATTATGACTAGCAATGTTTATGTGTTTTTACATTGATATTGTGGAAAAGGTATTTAAATAGACACAAGTTTGACAGAACACAACACCTAAAAGCAGAATACAGAAAATTCTTATATTAGAATGGCTATGCTCGAAGTAACTTCATAATCTACAATAATTAATAAGATTTAGGGACACGACGTACTTTCCTAATTAGAGCTTTTTGTTCCTTTCTGTACTTGGACTGCTCCCCATTGCTTAGACAATGATGAGCACATGAGGCCTTCATAGTCTTGCACATGTCAGGTCCTGGCTTACCACTGAGCTGAGCCATGCTGGCTTCAGGAAGCTACTTGAACATACTATGGGCTTCTCCTCCTATAACTTCACTTGGCATGCTCCTAACATCTGGAATGCTCTTTCCCTCTGCCTCACACCCCAAACTCTACAAACCTGTTTCATTCCTACTGGTATCCTTCAGATGAGGGAATACTCCCGATATCCCTCTGCTCAATTCTAGATAGTTCCTTGGATAACTACATTCTTAGAAACAAATTTAGTTCCTTCATAGCACTTTTCTTGGTTTACATCTTTTATAAAATTAATTGATTTCTGATAGCAGTCTAAAGTGCCTCACTCACTGTGCATCTGATGAATAAACACAAAAAGGATAACTGTGCTACATTATTCACGAAACACAAGATATTTTCATGTCCTATCCTGTTATGTTCCAAAAGTACATAGCATGGATAAGAAAGCCATATATCGGCTGAGACAGGTGGATTGCCTGAGCTCATGGATTTGAGATCAGTCTGAGCAAAAGAGAAACCTTGTCTTCGGGGTTTGTGAAGTATCCGGGTGTTGTGGTGGATGCCTGTAGTCCCAGCTACTTGGGAGGCTGAGGCAAGAGAATCTCTTAAGCCCAAGAGTTTGAGGTTGCTGTGAGCTGTGACACCATAGCACTCTACCAAGGATGACAAAGTAAGACTCTATCTAAAAAAATAAATAAATAAAAATCCACATATCCCTAATGCTGTATTATCTAAACTCCATACCAATTGGAAAAATAGATTTCAATTTTGCCTCTGGGACCCATTTAGAGACTTTTTTTTATGACTCTGTCACCCTGGGTAGAATGGCATGGAGTCATCATAGTTCACAGAAACCACAAACTTTTGGCCTTGAGCAATCCTCTTGCCTCAATCTCAGAAGTGGCTGGGATTATAGGCCAATTTTTCTATTTTTAGTGGAGACAGGGTCTCACTCTTGCTCAGGCTGGTCTTGAACTCCTGAGCTCAAGCAATCTACCAGCCTTGGCCTCCCAGAGTGCTAGGATTACAGGTGTGAGCCACCATCCCCACGCTCATTTTGGAGACTTTATCAGAAACCATTTAAGTGGTAAAACAAATTTGAAAGCTATATAAATGCTATGAACAACCAGTATTAATTCATGATTAAGATGCTGACAAATGTATTAAAATTATTATCCATCACTATGATTATGACATCTGATAACTAAAAACTTTTCTTAATTTGAGACAAAATCTCATTCTGTTGGGTCTTGGTAGAGTACTGTGATGTCAGAGCTCACAGCAACTTCAAACTCCTAGGCTCAAGACTCCTGAGTAGCTGAGACTACAGGCATCTGCCACAATGCCCAGCTAAACTTTTTTTTTTTTTTTTTTGAGACAGGATATTGGTATCACCTAGGCTGGAATACAGTGGCATGATTATAGCTCACTGCAGCCTCCAACTCCTGACTCAAGTAATTCTCCTGCTTATAGCTAGAACTATAGGCACATACCACCACATGTGGCCATTTTTGTTTTTTCAGAGATGAGATCTAGTTATGTTACCCAGGCTGGTCTCAAACTCTTGGCCTCAAGTGATCCCCCTTCCTTGGCCTGACATCTAGTACCTTTTGAAAACTTTGTGTTTATCATATCAAGGTCTAATAAGTATTTTCCTGTACTAATTTCTCATTTAATCTCCATAATAATCCTATAAAGTAGGTACAACTTATCCCCATTTAGTAGATGAGGAAACAAAGCCAGGAGTGGTGGCTCAAGTCTGTAATCCTAGCACTCTGGGAGGCCGAGGCAGATGGATTGTCTGAGCTCACAGGTTTGAGCTCAGCCTGAGCCAGAGCAAGACCTCATCTCTAAAAAAATAGCTGGGTACTGTGGTGGGCGCCTGGAGTCTTGAGCCCAAGAGTTTGAGGTTGCTGTGAGCTGTGATGCCATGGCATCCTATTAAGGACAACAAAATGAGACTGTCTCAAAAAAAAAAAAAAAAGATGATGAGGAAACATATATATATACAGCTGAAATACATGAGGCAATTTTTAGAGCATCATCTAAGCAGGTCCTGTAAATATATACATGCAAAGTACACACAAGAACACAGATTGACAGAGGAGATGATCTACTAACTTCTCTGTGGTTTTTCTTAACGTGGTTCACTAGTGTGAAATTTCCCCATTTGAGGGGCTCTCTACAGCATGTGCACATTAACAGCAATGCACAGTGTGAGATGCTGAGGGGACTTGTAAGAAACTCAGATTGCTTAATATACAGTAAGGGACCTTATCATCCTAACATTTAATACAGAAATAAGAAAATTTATAAACTGAGGAAAGGCATATCTAGGGTACAAGAACTATGTTAAAAAACTGTGGAGCTGGCTCAGCGCCTATAGCTCAGTGAGTAGGGCGCCAGCCACATACACAGAAGCTGGTGGGTTCGCCCAGCCCAGGCCTGCTAAACAACAATGACAAATGCAACCAAAAAATAGCCGGGTGTTGTGGCGGCTGCCTGCAGTCCCAGCTACTTGGGAGGCTGAAGGAAAGAGAACTGCTGTAGCCCAAGAGTTGGAGGTTGCTGTGAGCTGTGATGCCACAGCACTCTACCGAGGGCAACATAATGAGATTGTCTCAAAAAACAAACAAAAAAAACCGTGAAGCTGTCCTTCTAAGGTGATAAGTACACGTACTGCTATCTTGTGTTGATTCTGAAACCTACCTAGCTACAAAGTCTCCCTTGGCTTTTTCCTTCCAAATTTAAGGCCCCAAATTTTTGTTTCTATCTTCTCATCAAGAGCCTCTCACCTGACTCCCTTGTTTTGCTTCGCTCAGCTTCTGTGCTGTCTCTGTCCACGTCAATGCCTCCCGTGAGCTGTTTCACGGTCTCCAGCATCTCCCTCCGCTGCTCTTCTTGCGACTGATTGTCTAACAAGTCCTTACTGCTGCTGCCCCGCATGAAAGTGTTTGGACGAGCTGCTGCCGACGGAAGGGGCTTATCATTCTTCTCCCTGCCCATGCTTCCACGACTTAAAAGACAAAATAACAATTTTCAAAAGAAAGATAACCCTATACTTAAATTATAACTCTGACTTTCTAAAAGTATACAAAATACTTCACAGATAACATTAGATATGTGAGGCGCCAATTCTATTTCCAAGTACCGTTATTCATATGCACAGGCAAATCATCAGAATATTAAGATGTTTTTAACTTTCTTCTATAATAGTAAAAGAAATCCTACTTAAAATTTTTAAATATTAGTTGTAATTCCTTATTTTAGATTAGAAAATCTTTTAAGAAAAAAAAGACAGTGACTAAAGTATGAGCTAAATGTTCTCAGGGTTATCACTGTTTTTGGAACTTAAACAATGATTGCTTTTTTTTGTGAGACAGAGTCTATGTCAGCCTCGGTAGAGTGCCGTAGCGTCACACAGCTCACAGCAACCTCCAACTCTTGGGCTTAAGCGATTCTTTTGCCTCAGCCTCCCAAGTAGCTGGGACTACAGGTGCTCGCCACAATGCCCAGCATTAGAGACGATATCTTGCTCTGGCTCAGGCCCTAATCTGTGAGCTCAGGCAATTCGCCCACCTCAGCCTCCCAGAATGCTAGGATGACAGGCGTTATTCACTGCGCCTGGCCCTTACACAATGATTTCTTTTTTAAACTTCAGATTAATGAGGGTACAAATAAATTTTATTCTTCTTTAATAGAGACGTTCCTATTCAGTCTTCTTTAATTTACATAATTTCAATAAGCTGGCAAATAATTCCTTGGCCCACAGCAGTTTAAGGCAACGAATTAGAAGAGCTTTAAAGACTCAGAGGCAGGACAATGGTCTAACCACTATTAAATAATATACACAAGTACTTAAAAAGTACAACCATTGGGGAAATTTACGGCAGGGAAAAGAGCCACAAATATCTCCATACAATAAATGATGCTCAATGCCAATAATCATGAAAAGTTGACTTGTGCTAAGTATACTTTGTTTCAGAAGCCAGGGGAATAAGTAGAACAGTTTAGAAAGTCTACCTAATCAAACTTATTACAATAATAAAAAAAAAGTTTGAGAGCTTAAACAAATTTAAGTATTATGCTTATATCAAAAATTTTATTCTGGGCCAGCTGCAGTAGCTCATACCTGTAATTCTAGGAGGCTGAGGTGGGAGGAACGCTTGAGCTCAGGAGTTTGAGACAAGCCAGAACAAGAGTGAGACTCCGTCTATACTAAAAATAGAAAAATCAACCAGGCATTATGGCAGGTGTGATTAGTCCCAACTACTTGGGAGGCCAAGGCAGAAGGATTGCTTGAATCTAGGATTTTGAGGTTTTAGTCAGCTATGATGACACTACAGCAACTGACCAGGAACAATAGTCTGTCTCCAAAAAAAAAAAAAAAAAATCAACCATATGCATCCAATAGACCAATTAATATATGCCCATGCAAGAGAAAAACACAATTCAAGTTGCGGGGAGAGGGGAAGAGGGAGCGAGAGGGGAATGGTGAGCTTCCACCTAATGGGCACAATGTAAGGATGTGTGGCACAACCTCTTGGGTATACAGGGGACATAACTACAACACAGACTTTACATAACAAATGCAAACATTGTAACCTAATCGTTTGTACACTTATGTTAACTTGAAATACAATCCCCCCCAAAACAAAACCCCTTAATTCTCTGTTGCAATAGATCGTCATTCATCTAAGCCAACAGAATACGTCACTGTAGCAGTACTACAAAAGTGAAAGTGGAAAGATGGCAGAATACAGAGATTAGTGAAAACTGAAAGACAACCTCAAACATTATTTGAAGAACAGTATGATGGAGAAATATATGGGTGTGTAACATGTTTGCGAATCCAAGATGGGGCATTAGCTTGGAGAGAGTTGAGGTTTCATTCTGACTTAGGTTAATCTCGAACTCATAAACTCAGGCAATCCACCCGCCTCAGCCTCCCAAAGTGCTAGGATTACAGGTGTGAGCCACTGTGCCTGGCCGCACATTTTTAATTTAAAAAAAAAAAAAAAAAAAAAAAATGGCTCGGCGCCTGTGGCTCAACGGACTAAAGCGCCAGCCATGTACACCTGAGCTGGCGGGTTCGAATCCAGCCCGGGCCCGCCAAACAACAATGACGGCTGCAACCAAAAAATGGCCAGGCGTTGTGGTGGGC
>CAUYRH010008144.1:0-15612 GCA_963574655.1 Perodicticus potto
CATCTCTGAATTCTACCAGAAACTCTATGCCCAGAAATTTGACAATGTGAAGGAAATGGATCAATATTTGGAATCACACCCTCTCCCTAGACTTAGCCAGGAAGAAATAGAGCTCCTGAACAGACCAATTTCAAGCACTGATATTACAGAAACAATCAAAAATCTTCCAACCGAAAAATGCCCTGGTCTGGATGGCTTCACACCAGAATTCTATCAAACCTTCAAGGAAGAACTTATTCCCATACTTGAGAAATTATTCCAAAAAATTGAGGAGGAAGGAATCTTCCCCAACACATTCTACGAAGCAAACATCACCCTGATACCAAAACCAGGAAAAGACCCAACTAAAAAAGAGAATTTCAGACCAATTTCACTCATGAATATAGATGCAAAAATTCTCAACAAAATCCTAGCCAATAGATTATAGCTTATCATTAAAAAAGTCATACATCATGATCAAGTAGGTTTCATCCCAGGGATGCAAGGCTGGTTTAATATACGCAAGTCCATAAATGTAAGCTAACATTTTAATAAGAGATAATTTAATATTGATCAGTGTAAAATTAAAAATTATAGTGTTGCCAGGTGGCACCTGTGGCTCAAAGTAGTAGGGTGCCAGCCCCATATACCGGAGGTCGCGGGTTCAAACCTGGCCCCAGCCAAAAACTGAAAAAAAAAAAAAAATTATAGTGCTGCCAATGTGATGAGAGGTCTAGCTGTTTGCAAAAACCCTTCTCCTCTTCTTCCTTACCAAGGATGAAATGACATCTGCCAAATAGTGGCATAGGTAGGTAGGAGTGGCCACCTGCATGAGTTCCAGCTGACATTCACATGAAGCAATGGGTGCCACCTTCAGGCATGATGGATAAAGAGGGTTTTGTCTTCTATAGGTACATAGAGATGGTGACTCTCAAAGTGACTGTAAGAAACAAGAAGGCCCAGCACAGTGGCTCATACTTGTAACCCTCGCACTCTGGGAGGCCAAGGTGGGTGGGTTGCTTGAACTCAGGAGTTTGAGACCAGCCTGAGCAAGAGCAAGACCCCATCTCTACTGTAGTACAGGCTACTCAGGAGGCTGAGG
Organism: Perodicticus potto; assembly: GCA_963574655.1. Lineage (NCBI taxonomy): Eukaryota > Metazoa > Chordata > Mammalia > Primates > Lorisidae > Perodicticus > Perodicticus potto. The sequence continues at coordinate 1,082 of CAUYRH010008144.1, forward strand.
CAAGAGGATCTCTTGAGTCCAGGAATTTGAGATTGCTGTGAGCTATGATGACCTCAAGGCACTCTACCCAGGGCAACAAAATGAGACTCCGTCTAAAAAAAAAAGAAGTACTAATGCTGGAAGAGCTGCCAATCAGCCTAGATCCCTGAAAGACTAGAGGAAATAATTTCCCCTTATCAGGGACACCTTGGACTGTTACTAAGTGAGAAATAAACTATTACATCTGCATGTGTTACCATAGTCTATCCCTCCCTCATGAACACAGAAATGTGAGTGACAGCTTGGAGGACTAAGATTGTCATAGAGTAGAGCTAAAGATACATACATTTTATGACCAAGAAATTCCACTTCTACTTTCTAGAAAAACAATCACATGTGTACCAGGAATGTCTAAAACTCCTCAGACAGTATTTTTTTAAAAGCAAAAACTGAAAATAATCCATCAACAAGAGAATGGATAAATATGTTGTGATAAATACAATGCAAATATATGCATTTGTATGAGTGTATTTATGTGTGTATGCACATATGTATTTATGTCACATACATATATTCTGCATATATATTGCATAGTTTCCTTCTAAAGACAACTCTCTGTTTCTCAGTATTGTATTTGGGAAGTAGCTGCTCTAAAATTCATCTGTATTGCTGTAAAATATTTGGTTGTGTGTGTGCTTGTGTGTGTGTGTGTGCATGAATCGTCAATAATAACTGTGAGGAAAGTGCAACTTTCAAAGTAATTATATATAGTGTAATTCCCTTTGTATATGATATATTATATTACATATTATATATTATGTTTCAGAACCCTGCCAAATTTGAACTCCCTATGGAACAGGAAAAAAATCACTATGAAGACAGACAGGAGACTGACCAACACAGACTCCATGTGGTTGTTACCTCTGGGGAAAAGAACGAGAGTGAGAGCAGGAAGGGTCACAGACAGGAATCTAACAGTACTAGTGATCTGCTAGTATTTAGAGTGTGAACCTACTGGCACTGGTTTTTATCATTATTCTGTAGGCTTTATATATGCTTCATGTATGCGAGGCCTGACGATTAAATTCATGAATTTACCCTAGAAAAAGTGCTACATACCTCATTGCTGAATATCATTATAGTCACCTTTGAAGTACTTACTCTCCTTGGGAAGCTCCGTACTGACACCAGTACCTAGTCCACCCCTCAAAACAATTTTGGAACTTTTTTTCTGGAATGGCTATAAGAGCTGTCGTCATATTACCCTTGATGCCTTAAATGTAATCAAAATGTCTTCTTTCAATATTTCCTTTATCTTCAGGTAAATAAAAAAGTTATTAGGGTCAAATCAGGTGAATAGGGAAGGTATTTCAATACAGTTATTTGTTTACTGGCTAAAAACTCCCTCACCAACAGTGCTATTTAAGTTGGTGCATTGTTGTGATGCAAGAGTCACACCTTTCTCATGCCAAGATTTTCAGTTAAGATTTTCCTGGTTCTTTATGTTTACTTGGTCTGCTATGTTTTTCACAGTCAGCTGACAATTTTGATGGATAATTCAATGAATTTTTCAATGTTTTCATCAGTTCTGCTTATTACTGGCCACATTGGCCTCTCTCTTTATCAGTGACACTTTCTCTGCCCTCAGAAAAACATTCACTCCCTTTGTAAACTGCCATTTTCTTCATGGCATTATCCCCATAAACTTATACTAACATGTCTCTGATTTAACTTCCACTCTTGCCACATTTAACAAGAAATTTAATGTTTCTTCATTGTTCTAATTCAAGCACTGACATTCTCACAATGTCAGAATTATAATAAATTCCACTCAGCAAGACATCGCCACATGTGGACATGAACACAATTGTGAGATACTGATATGCCAAGGTTACAAAACCTTATCGAGTTGTTTGCACAGTGCTACCAACCTATGCACAATGGCAAATTCATGGACTTAATAGTCAATACTCATAATCTTAGATGAAATAACCCAAAATTAGAAATAATAAAACTAGAAAGAGTGACACACACACACACTTATACACAAGATTGGATGGTCCAAGGCAGAAAAATTTACAAAGCAGGAGGCTATTGTCCCAGAGGAGGGAGATGGCAGAAGATGAAGAACCAGAGATCTGCAAAGAATATTTAGGATGGTCTTGGCTGGGGCTGCTGACAGAGTGGGTATGGGTACAGAAGGAAAGGGTGTCTGACGACCACTCCTAAGTGTCGGGCCTGCATACATAGATGAATGTTGGTGTGATTCGGCACACAAGGACATATTAGGGGAGGATAAATTTGAGATCAATGTGAGAATTATTCATGATGACCATGGAGCATGAGTGGAGCTGGGCAAGCAGGAGCACAAGACTCCAGTGAATGAAGTCACCTTCCTTATTTCCCTCAGAGACAACAGAGAATGGGGGTGCAGGGTAGAGAAATCCACCCCTTTATTCTGAGGTACTTCACATTTGACAGAAAAAATAACAGAAGAAAGAATGGAGGTAATGAAGAAGAAATGGGCTGGGAACTGCGTTAGTCCACACAAACAGGAGAGGGACCCAGCCCTGGGGAAGAGGTGAGGATGGAGGAACGGCTACTGAGGAGGCCAATCGCCAATCTACCTTCCATGCTATAGCCTGAGTTAAACTTTTTCCAAAGAGCACCAGGAGTGTGGACAGGAGGTTGGAGCTCAGGAGCCCTGCATCACGGAACGGAAAGCACAGTTTGGGGTTGCCAGGGAAGGGGGAAGTTGACTTGGAGCATTGTCTAGTGTAAATAAGAATGAGACTGATGGTGGAAGTGGGCACAGAATGGTGGAGGTGTGCACAGCAGTCTAAGCAGGGCTTCCAGGAGCTGGGCAGGACTAGGTTGGATGGGGAAACATGCCAATAGAGATAGCTGTGGAGTCTGTTCACCTGGACTTGAGTGTAGCCTACCAAGAAGTACTGTACTCCATGGCCTAGGGTGGAAGTTTCCCTGGAGGTCGGCAGAGGTATGGTACACAGGGCTATGAACTCTTCACAGAAAGGGCTTAAGGATGGAAGGAGAACACAATTGATGAACCCCTGCCCTGATGGAGCTTGTCTTTTTCATAAAATATTCCCACTTTCTCATTTTACAACTGGGGAAACTGAGGATCGGGACAGTTAGCAGCCTTGTCCAAACCACCCAACTGGAAAGCAGCAAAGATAGACATCAGACTTCTTGAAGCCACATTATACCATCCGGCCTCATGCAAAGTTTCTAAATAACAGGATACTTTGTCTGGGCAAATGAGGCCATCACTCCTGCCTGTACTCTGGGAACACGCAGGAGGCATCTGGAATTCTATTTTGGAGCACCATCCTAGAATGCCCTTCTGTCATCCATTGCCACCTTCACTACACCGGAGACGCTGACATTTATATTTTTAAACTCTTTTTGTCAAAATTAATGCTATCATTCTCAGGTGCAGGAGCCTACCCCATGGAGCACCTGCAGACACAGGAATAAATTGTAAACAACAAAAAAAATCCTGGTATTACATAAGACATTAAAATTGGAACAAAAACATGAATTTAAACCAGTCAAATTCCATTCCTAATAGCAAATGCTGAACAAAGGAGAAACCCTTTCTTTATTCAAAGTCTTTCAAGAACAAAGGAAATTGTCCCCAAATAAAGCCATAACCTAATACCATATTAATAATAACCTTGCATTTGTATAACCTTCTTAACTTTACAAAGCAGTTTTACATCTGCTATCTTTGTGGGGAGGTGACTTCAGGCACAATTGTAGTTATTAAACAAAACCAAGAGTTTATTATAAGGTTATTTTTGAACAATCACCAATCTACCTTCCATGCTATAGCCTGAGTTAAACTTTTTCAAAAGCAGTTCTGTTAAGATCACTTCTGGGTTATGAAATATTTGAATCTTCCTCTTTGGCTGCAGGAGAAGGTTAGAATTTCCTAATGTGGCCTGGAAGACTTTGGCATCCTCTTCTAATATTTTATCAGCTGTATTTTTCCTTGCTTTCTGGAAATTAGTGTAGCAGGAAGGTTAAGAATGCTGAGATGGCCCCCAAATGGAGCTGGGTTCCCTGCCTGCCCAGTGACCTCTGCAGCCCAGGTGGAGAATGGACCTTCCCTGGGTGCCACCTTGAGCTGTACATCTACTCAGCAGCCATTTCAAGGAGGATCAAATGAAATGTGACATCCTGGTTGCATCCTTGGAAGGCCAAGGATAGTACTTTACCTTTCCTTGCCCCGCCCCCCAAGGCCAAGTCTCCCTGGGAACAGAATCAGCTGCTAGAGGTGAGGGAATCAACTCTTTTTTTTTTAACTTAATTTTTATTAACAGAATTTCTAATTCTTCTTGATTTATGTTTGGAATGTTATGTGTTTTCATAAATGTATACATTTCCTCTAGATTTTCTACATTGTGTACTTATACCCAATTCCTAGATGATTCAATTTTAGTGCATCATTTTAAATAACAAACTATCAAAGGAACTTAAATTGTATCCCCAGCATTGACATCTCTACTGAACTTCTGACTTAACAGGACATATTCAACTCCTACACAATATCTCTGCTTTGATACACAATGAGCATCACAAATCTACTATATGTAAAAGACCTTTTTATTATATCACCATTCGTCTAATTACACAAACTTAAAGCCTCAGAATAATCCTTGATTTTTCTTATTTCCTCAACTCCTTGCATTCACTCACAGGCAAATTCTCTCAACTCTGCCTCTAAAATATGTCCACTCTCTCCTATTTCTTCTCCCACTATCCTAGTCATCATCTGTCTAGATATTTGTAATGCCCTGTTAACTTATCTTTCTACTTCCTTTCCCCATGGTCTCACATACCCACAGCAGCCAGAGTGATATTCTAAAAATGTAATGTTGATTATATCATTGCCATGACTAAAATCCTGCAGTGGCTTGCCATTTTACTTGGAATAAAATTCAAATTGTTTACCCAGACTTATGAACAAACCCCTACATGAACTGGATACTCTGCCTCTCCAACATCAATTCCCAACACTCTCTCCTTAGCTCATTATGCTTAGGTCACACTGGCCTAGTCAAGTTGATGTATAAAATTAACCATCAAAAAATGTAGAAGTATGCATAGAGTGGAATAAAAGGGTTGTATTATTCAATAATTATGCTGAGGAAACTAGATAAATACTTGTGAAAAGATAATTTAGATTCTTATCTTACTTGCCACACTGAAATACATTCCAAATGTTTTAAAGCTATTAATACATAACCTAAAAGTGTGGTATTAGCACAAGAATGAATAGAAGCATTAGTTTGCCTGATGAATATATCAAAAGGAAATTATCTGCCAAAATGTAAAGGCCATACTTGAGATATAGCATTTGATTAATATTTTGTATAATCAAATATATCTTTTTCTTTGATATTTTACTTACTGCTTCTATGTATGTATATTCCTGCTTTTAAAGAGAGTTCACAAACATTCCCTTACGATGTTTATGCCTTCCAAATGTTATATCAGTATCTATTTTTATAATGAAAATATAAATTATGGTTAATATGTAATTCATAGTAAACTGAATTATAGACCTATAAACATATTGGATAATCTTTACAACCTGACCCCTTTTGCTTTAAACTTAATGCAGCACTTGGCTTCCAACGACTTTTCTAGTAGTTCCAGGAATAATACTTTGTATCTGTCCCATCAATTTATCTGCCTTATGCAATGAAAAGCTTGTGATAGAAAGTGGATGAGGAAAAGACTATAGACTTTGGAGTTAGTCTGTTCTAGGCTTAAATTTCAGCTATATCATTTGCTTTCTCTTTGAGTTTGAGCCATTAGACCCTCTTAATTCCATTTGTAAAATGGGAGGAAAAGTAGGATTCCCATGAAGATTAAATGAAATAAATTATATAAAACATCTAGTACATAGAAGATAGTCAATAAATGTTAGTAGTCTTTTTTCTGTCTCCCATCCATTCCCCTGGGGTTGCAAATAGCTCAACATCCATTATTGATATATTTATCAGGTTTTAGTTGTTAAATTTGCTCTACAAACTGAGGTAGTCAGCTGGCTACTGCTGAGGTAAACATTGTATGATGGATGTTGTATTTTCCACATAACATTGCACAGAATGTGCTGTCAGGACATAAGCTCAGCTGAGAGGCAGTTCATGAAAGGCAAGTTTCTATCTAGCATATTTTTTTTTTTGTGAATTGGTCAGATTCAGTTCAATTATTCTTTTTTTTTTTTTTTTTTTTTTGAGACAGAGCCTCAAGCTTTCACCCTGGGTCGAGTACAATGGCATCACAGCTCACAGCAACCTCCAATTCCTGGGCTCAAGCGAGTCTCTTGCCTCTGCCTCCCAAGTAGCTGGGACTACAGGCGCCCGCCACAACGCCCGGCCATTTTTTGGTTGTAGCCGTCATTGTTGTTTGGCGGGTCCAGGCTGGATTCGAACCCGCCAGCTCAGGTGTACGTGGCTGGCGCCTTAGCCTGTTGAGCCACAGGCGCCGAGCCCATGAGATCAATTTCTTTAGCTACCTCATATGGGTGAGAACGTGTGATATTTGTCTTTCTGTGCCTGACGTATTTCGTTTGACATAATGACCTCCAGTTCCATCCATGTTCTACAAATGTCAGGATTTCATTCTTTTTTATGGCTGAATAATATTCCATTGCATATGTGTTCCATGCTTTCTTTATTTGTTCATCTGTTGGTGGGCTTGGGTTGATCCCATATCTTGACTATAATGAATAGTGCTGCAAAAAACATGAGCATGCAGATATCTCAGTAATGGGATTTCTGGGTCATATGGTAGTTTTATTTATGGTTTTTTGAGGAATCTCCATACCGTTTTCCATAAAGGCCATACTACTTTACATTTCCACCAACAATGCTCCTGGATGAGCAAGCCTACTATCAGATTGCAGTTGAAAAGATTGGAGCCTATTTATTTGACTATTTCAAGATCCACAATGAGACTGAGGTCAAGGAGTCATCCTTCAGGGGCACTGTTGGATGTGCCTCCCTCCAGGACCAAGATCCACAAACTCAGATGGAAATGTCTTCTGGTAAGACCTCAGCTCTGCGGTACTGCTTCCAGACCACAGCTGGGAGGGACTGAAATTGAACGTCAGTGCTATTTCAGGGAACTGCTGCAGGAATGATGTTGGCAAGCTCGACCTGGTGGCACTGGCAGGCAAGACTCCCAGCAGTTCCATATGAGGGAAGGATTGTTCCAGGACTGCAACTGAGAGGGCTGGAGGTTGGCAAGCCTGTCCAGGTGCATCTTCTTGCAGTTTCTTGAACAGGCAGGATAACTCCAGGTTTGGCAGAGAGAGGCTGGAGTTAAGGCAGGACTCCGTCAGGATCTACTGTGGGGTGTAGGCTAGCAAGCCTGTCCCTGTGGCACAGACAGGCACATCTCCCAGCCATTCTCTGTGCTTTTGAGTTTATTCCCAGACTATGGCTGACAGGGGCTGTAATTAAGTTTCCAGACCCTGTCACGTTCTGCTATGGAATGGAAGCTGGCAAGCCTGTCACAGTGGCTCAGACAGGCTAGTCTCCCAGCAGTTTTGTGTGTGAGTGGGATTACTCCTGGGCTATGACAGAGAGGTGCTGGAACCGAGACAGGGCCCCTTCAGGATTTACTGTGGGACAGAGGCCAGCAAGCCTGTACTGGTGGCACAGATAGGCAAATTTCCCTCTGGGCCCTTGAACAAGCATTACTAATCTGGGACTACACTTGAGATGAGCTGGAGTTGAGTTACAGGATAGCTTTTGGGTCCATTGCCTAGATTGAAGCTGGCATGCCTGTCTACTAAGGCACCAGAGTGTGTAATTCCTCCCAGACCCCTTGAGAAATGATTTTGGTAGTAAGTTCAAGGCCTAATGAGGTTGTAGCCAAACCCTTAGGAGAACAGATCTATTTCTGGGTCTGAAAAGATAGTGACCTGCTGGTCTGCCACTGAGATGTAGATCTGCACTTTCAAAATGATCCTCCTAGGTCTTGACCTCCACTAAGACTTCCCAACCTCCCACAAGTCTCCCACAAAGACACTTTTATCCATGAATGGGTGCAGAATTCTTGTTGTTATTGGAAGATATGCATGAGAGGACTCCTATTCCACCATCTTGCTCTCTCCTTTTTTCTATTACAAGTTTTATAGCTTTACCTTTTACATTTAGGTCTTTGATACGTTTTGAGTTAGTTTTTTAGTGTGGTACACATGTGGATGTCCAGTTTTCCTAGCATCATTTGTTGAAAAGTCTATGCCTTTTGTCAAACATCAAAATAAAAGTTTATTTGTAGATTCTCAATTCTATTCCATTGATCTGTATTTCTATTTTTATGTCAACACCACATCATATTGATAACTGAGCTTTATAACAAGTTTTGAAAATGAAAAGTAAAAGTCTTCTAATTTTGTTCTTCATTTTCAAAATTGCTTTGGGCATACTGCATCTATTCCATTTAATTTAGGGATCAGGGTGAAGTCATAAACTGAAGAGTTTGAGATTTTACCCTACTTGCAAACTAATAGGTTAGTTTGTCACAGTTTCACATGCATGTACTGATGAAAGACATCAGACCCCTATATAGCATCTTGTATCTATTTTCCATGCCCTGACTGTCCACAAGGCAACACAAATGAGGGCCAGGTGTTTACGTGCACATGCAGTGCGTTTTACCACAGAAGAAACCCCCAGAAATTAGGAGAGTCTGAACTTATATAAGGTCTTCTGGAACATCTGCCTACCCTCTCCTTGAGGGAGAGAGAGAGAATGACTTCATGTTTACTGTAGAATGTAAAAATAATCTTCTCTGGGTAAAGAAGTGGAGGGTCTCTGGGTTTATTACCTTGAAATGAAAGCATTTGTCTACTAGGGAGACACATCTCTAACTCTCTAGCTTTCAAAGCCTTTGCTGTTCAAACACATTCTTTGTTCAGAAGATATACACTGTGCAACTACAAAATATCCATGGAGAATTATCTCCTAACTATCAGCTTGCCAATTGACACCAAAAAGTCCTGTTGAAAATTTGATAGAGATTGTGTTAACCTACAGCTCAATTTGGGGAGAATTGCCATTATTACTAATACTGAGTTTTCTTTCTTTTTTTTTTTTTTTTTTTTGTAGAGACAGTCTCACTTTATCACCCTTGGTAGAGTGCGTGGCATCACACAGCTCACAGCAACCTCCAACTCCTGGGCTTAGGCAATCCTCTTGCCTCAGCCTCCCGAGTAGCTGGGACTACAGGCGCCCATCACAACGCCCGGCTATTTTTCTGGTTTTTGCAGTTCGGCCGAGGCCGGGTTTGAACCCACCACCTTCAGTATATGGGGCCGGCGCCCTACTCACTGAGCCACAGGCGTTGCCCACTAATACTGAATTTTCTAATCCAGTTGTCTCTCCATTTATTTAGGTCTTCTTTAATTTTCCTCATGAGTGTTCTTACATTTTCAGTGTACATGTCTTATACTTATTTTCTTTCTTTTTTTTTAAGCATTTCAGTTATTTTTAGTTAAAGAAAAACAGCCTTTTCCAAGGGTGAAAAAGTGAACTAAAGGTCAGAAGGAAGTTGGGTGTGGGTTTCGCATAAGCTCTTGCTCCAAAACCTGGAAAAGAGGAAAGGCAGTCCTCCTGGGAGCTCTGGGAGAGACTGATGCAGCAGGGGGGATTCCTTTGGCAGAGTGGGCAGAGCTGCCAGCCCACCAATGGTTACTGGATTGGTCTGAGTGGGCTCTGAAGCGATTTCCACATGCCAGTCCATTGACATGATGAATATTATTATTCGTAGGGGGCATTAAATTAAAGAATGACACAGGGAGCCAAGAGAGTGGCTTATTCAGTTGGATTCTGAATCACAATCAGGAAATAGTCTTTATCTGGTGCAACCATAATTTCATTTTTCTTGGAGCGAATTCGAAGAAAGGTGAGGTCATTCTGAGGGTCAATTTCATGCACGGTGCTGCGTGCTTTCAAGATGAAGTTGTGCATGAGGTTGGCGTACTCTGTGGTGGTGGGATTGTCCATGGTGCTCTTGATGGGAATGTCTTCTGTGTTCACTATGATGATTCCCTGCACTCCTTTCTGGCTCTGAAGTCGCTTCAGTGTCTCCTCCACTTCTGCCATTTTTGACCGATCCCGGAGCTCTGCCATTGCCTATGTGCCTACTTATTTTCTTAAATTTATTCTTTTCTTTTTTTCTGTCCCTGCTGCTTGAATCAGAATGTTGAATTTACTTTTAAATATTTTATTATTTTTAATCCTATTGTGATAGAATTGTTTTCTGAGCTTCATTTTTGGGTTGTTCATTGCTCATAAGTAGTAATACAGTTGATTTTCGTATACTTACATAGTATCCTCTGACTTTGTTGAACTAGTTTATTCTAATTGTTTTGTTTTGTTTCATTAGATCATAACTGTATACATTACTGCATTTATGGGGTACAATGTGCAGATTTTATATACAATTTGGAAAGTTTATATCAAACTGGCTAACGTATCCTTCACCTCACTTATTTAATTGTATTAAGACATTTAAACTCTATTCTTAATATATTTGACATGTACCCTTGCTATATGCACAATAGGTGAGGTCCCACTGATTACCCTCCCTCCACCTAGCCACCCTCCTCCCCTCCTGGTGCCCTCCTCTTCTCTCCTTCTTTCTGGGCTATGATTGTGTTTTTTGGTTTTTTTTTTTTTGTAGAGATAGAGTCTCACTTTATCGCCCTCGGTAGAGTGCCATGGCGTCACACAGATCACAGCAACCTCCAACTCCTGGGCTTAGGCGATTCTCTTGCCTCAGCATCCTAAGTAGCTGGGACTATAGGCGCCCACCACAACGCCCGGCTATTTTTTTGTTTTGCAGTTCGGCTGAGGCCGGGTTTGAACCCACCACCTTCAGTATATGGGGCCAGTGCCCTACTTGCTGAGCCACAGGCGCCGCCCAGAAACATTGCAATTTTTTTTTTTGTTTGTCTTGCAGTTTTGGGCCGGGGCTGGGTTTGAACCCGCCACCTCTGGCATAGGGGGCCAATGCCCTACTCCTTTGAGCCACAGGCACCGCCCTATAATTGTGTTTTATCATTCGTATAAAAGTGTGAGTGATTATATATTGGTTTCATAAAAGTACTGAGTATATTGGATGAGACAGAGTCTCACTTTGTTGCTCTTGGTAGAGTGCTGTGGCATCATAGCTCACAGCAAGCTCAAACTCTTGTGCTCAAGCGATTCTCTTGCCTTAGCCTCCTGAGTAGCTGAGACTACAGGTGCCCGCCACAACACACAGCTGTTTTTAGAGATGGAGTCTCACTCTGGCTCAGGCTGGTCTTGAACCTGTGAGCTCAGGTGATCCACCCACCTTGGCTTTCCAGAGTACTGAGATTACAGGCATGAGCCACCAAACCTGGCCTGTTCTAACAGTATTTTTGTGTGTGTGTGTGAATTCTTAGGATTTTCTACATAGAGAATCATGTCATCTGCAAATAAAAACAGTTACCTCTTAACAATCTAGATGCCTTTTATTTTTTCTTGTTTGATTGTACTGGCTAGAACATCCTATACAAAGTTGAAGAGAGGACACAAGAGTGGGCATCCTTACCTCGTTCCCAATCTTAGAAGAAAACATCTAGTCAAGTATCATGTTCACTGCAGGGTTTTTTGCAAATGTTCTTTATTGGGTTGAAGAAGTTCCCTTCTAAGTTTTTCGAGAGTTTGTATTATGAATGTGAAATGTTTTTTCTGTATCTATTGAGACAACCATGTGGTTTATTGTTTTGTTTTCTTTTTTATCTTTTTTTGAAGTTTTGGCCGGGGCCAGGCTTGAACCCGCCACCCCCAGTAAATGGGGCCGGCACCCTACTCCTTGAGCCACAGGCGCTGCCCAACCATGTGGTTTTTGTCCTTTACTATGTTGTTTATTCTCAAGTGAATTTTCATTTTCTTGAACTTTTAGAAGTATGGATTTTATAACTTTATGGCTAGAGTTCACTTCTGTTGTTTTTGTGAAGTGTCAAAAAATGGTGGCTTAATTTCTGAGCTCTGCTCCCCTTCCCTACTTTTTCTGGGCCTGTTCTTTCCCTTGTCTCTATTGTTACTATCCTGTTCAATTTAAAATGGTCAGCAGATCTCCTCAGTGTGGATTTTTATTCTTAAAGGATGCTTTAGTTGATTAGTTCTAAGAGCTTATATGATCCAGGCTATTTTAGCTTTCTTAGACCTTATTGGAGACCATTCCTATTAGGGTTTACCTGTATAATTTTAGTTCCTGTTCTCACTTTGGCTCTCTGAGAGCCAAGATAACCAATAGTGAATACCTATTAGTTATTTTGCTCTTCTAAGGTCAGTAGAATGCCCTGTTGCTTCCCTAAGCATCTTTCTACACATATACTGATACCATAGGCATTGTAGCTATTTTTGGTTGGTTCCTACTTGCTCATATTTTGTTTATTGAGGGGGAAAATTTATCATCTAGTTTTCTTGTACACATAACTCTTATATCTAACTCTCAAAAATAGGAAACCAAAGAACAAAGGTGAAGTATATCAACCCCTGGGGCTTTGGGAGTGTGTGTGAGGGGGGATCACTTTTGTTAAGCAACATCTTCTGTGCACCAGGTGGCAGGAAAAAATGGCCTCTTCATCTTTACTATTCCAACTTCTACCTTACCTTGTTAATTTCTTTTTAAAAAATGTAATGAAAATTTAGTTACATTAGGGAACCCGGAATCATATTGTATGCAGGTAGTTATGGGTGGGAAGAAAGAAGATGAATGAGCTGACACACTAGTGTTGCAACAGATGTGATTTAAATCCTTCAAATAAAATGCTTGACGTTTTTATCATGGGAAGATAATGAGACCTGTTATTATAGCATATTTTCTGTTGAAGGAGAGAGACTTTGAGAGTGGATTTTATTCACAACAGTTATCAGTAGACAAATAGAATAAGTGAATGCTTATGACCTAAGTACAAGTCTTAATAAAGTCAATATAGTCTAACAAACTTAAAACCAGTAAAAGTAATCTAAAGGCTCTAGGCGGAAACTTTTAAACCATATAAATGTGCCTTTGATTGTACCATAGAATGACTTATAAGAAGGTAAATATATAGATTCAATTTTAAAAATAAATATTTTAAAATCTGGTATGTTGTGTGACTAGAATTCTCAGTGACTAAAACAGGGAATTTCCATTTTAAAAAGCAAAATTCTGGTCTTTTGGATATTTCAAGCCCTCCTCCACACACACTATTCTTATACCAAGACTTTTATTTCAGCTATTGTGTAATATCTTAAGTTCTTCCACAAATAACTTTATCCTTTTGTCTTCAAATCCCCAAAAGTTTAAAATCATAAATTTTAAACCTTTAAAACTCCATAGTACATGTAGTAATTTAATGGTGTCCAAATATGTAACTCCAATTCATTAGCTGAAAGTAACTTTTTAAATATTACAAATAATCAAAAAAGTAAGGATTAACAGAAAGGATTTGCCTTAAATACTGAGCCTCCATAATAAAAAAGTAGGGGATATACTTCTTGAGTATATTTTATTTAAGAGCCATAGAAAGAAACACATTTATAAAATATCTTTAACGTAAATACATTAGAAACCAAATCTTAATTTTTAAATCAACCTAATTTCAAATTTCTTTCTGACCACCTAGCATATTCTAATTAAATGCCATCAAAGCTGGTTATACTTTGAAATTATGGGAAGATTAATTACAGGTTTTAACTCAGCAAAGTTAAAAATACATTGCAGAGTGATGATGTTCAAAGAACTTGAAAATACAACTGAAAATTAATAAAGTGCCTCATTAACACCATCAAGCAATTCTGATATTTGAGGGACACAGATACAGATGCTAGTTCCAGAAGCCTCCTCGCCCTGCCAACACAATTTGTATGTGTTGTTAATAGAGAGAGATTTAGAGTAAGCACAGTTTGATGAATAAAACTGTATGTCTCATACTATCTGGATCTAAAAAATACTTATTTCACTTAAGTTCGTTCAAAATTAAGATACCACTGTGAAGGAAATTATAGTAAAAAATTAATTTTCCTGGCTATCAACCAGTCTTCCAAATTTTTTAGTGTGGGCAGTGAGGTAAAAAGGTGAATGACACAAGAAAGGAAAGAGATCACATGCATTGTTGAGAAGAAAAATAATAATACATATGTAAACAAACCAACCTCTGATTCATCGAGATCTACAGTATGAAGAAGGAGGAGCCCACATTTACAACTCCTATGAACACATCAAATGGGGATCTGACAGACTATTTTTTTATTATTATTTAGAGTTATACCTATTGATAACATTAAAAGGTTGCAATTGAATGATGTGGAGGAAATAGCTTGTCAAAAATATTTGCCCAGGAAATCTGAGGAGGCGGAGCAAGATGGCAGCCGAGTAACAGCTTCCTTGCGGCTGGGCACGAAAGGTCATCAAGCCACACGCAATAAAGATGGTTCCAGTCCATGAACCCCTGTATCACTCTCCCTCCGGAGAAACCCTAACTGCCCCCT
>CAUYRH010008148.1:0-14017 GCA_963574655.1 Perodicticus potto
CTCCCAAGTAGCTGGGACTACAGGCGCCCACCACAACGCCCGGCCATTTTTTGGTTGTAGCCGTCATTGTTGTTTGGCGGGCCGGGCTGGATTCGAACCCGCCAGCTCAGGTGTACATGGCTGGCACCTTAGCCCGTTGAGCTACAGGCGCCGAGCCTTAACACAGCAATTTTATGAGATCAATGTTCCAATTTACAGATAAAGAAATCAAGACCAGAGACATTGTTAGTTCAAAACTAGAGAAAATAATCTCTCGTTGGGAAGTGTTTAAAAACAAAAGTTAATGCTTTCTTCTTATTACTTGCAAGAAGTGCAAGCAAAGTAACAGTTAAAAGAGTGTTTTAATAGTACAGTCAGTGTAATCAATCATGGAATCTTGGTGCTCAAAATAACAGACAGCTCAAAAACTTCCTAGTGCATACGTCATTGTTGGTATGAGCTACATGGCGAATAAGCACTTACTTTTCCCTAATAAAACTTACTTTTATCCATAGTACCTGAGTTATATATACCTTGGCTCAAACTGAATGTTTACTTGTGGAATGGATGAGATAGAACGGGTATGGAGGACAGAGGGAAGGAAAACAGAAGTGTGAGTGTGAGAAAGGAAAACAATCAGTGAATGAACTTGGCCATTATGAGGTCCTTATCAATAAAGCATTAGGGAAAATAGCTAGATCATAAGGAATTAAGGAAAAGTAGACAGTAAATAAAAGAAAAGGCAGAGTGTAGGGCAAATGTGAAATGGTTAGCCAATAAGTAAAAGGACAAAACTTAAACAGAAAATCAGAACAGAAGATGATATTTAAGGAAAATCAAAATTGGCTCACAGAAGAGAAGACTGATAAAGGGAATAACTTAAAAGACTAAAAGAGGGCGGCGCCTATGGCTCAAAGGAGTAGGGTGCCAGCTCCATATGCCAGAGGTGGCAGGTTCAAACCCAGCCCTGACCAAAAACTGCAAAAAAAAAAAAGACTAAAAGACAGCAGCACAACTGGAATAAGAACCTGGAGAAATGGCATAGCAAAGGTAAAGAGAACCTTTAAAGGTAAATGTTCTGTAGGAACCTACCAGACCAAATTGATTTTCCCTTTTTGAGGCTTAAACCAACCATCAGATCTCCAGAACCACGACTTCTACACCTCTACTTCTCTGTCATAAACCTATCTTCTCACCCAATCAGAATACCAATGCCATGTTTAAACAAGAGTGAACAAAAATTTTAAAACTTTATTTAGAATAAAGGAGCCATGAGTTTATCATCCTGCCTGATATGTCAATTTGCCCAATATCTACTTTTAAAAGTTTCATCCATTTTTCAAAACCCAGACCAAATCTCACCTTCTCAAAGACACTCTTCTCACCCAATTTCCACCTGTGTTAGAATAAACTGTCTTGCCTATACTCAAAGTACTTTCGTTTCTCTCTCTTAGCACTTGCCAATTTACCTGCTATTACAGCTACTTAAATGTCTTTATCCAGTATCTTTGAATCTGCCAAAGGCAACGCCTGTATGCTCTGCAGATGGTAAGCCTTCAATAATTGCCAGTAAAATAAAACAAAGGTTTAAATTTTTTTTACATTGGGGGTGGCACCTGTGACTCAGTGAGTAGGGTGCTGGCCCCATATACCGAGGGTGGCAGATTCCAACACAGCCCTAGCCAAACTGCAACAACAACAACAAAAAAATAAATTAAAAATAAAACAATTTTTTTTTAACTTTTTTTAAAGGTAAAGTCTGAACATGGTAATTAGCCTATTACTACCTAAGAGAAAACTGAGAAATCTTAAGACGATTCGAAGAGTAGAAAAGAGAAAGAAAATCTTATGCTGTGCCTACAGAATATATCTTTCCTATACATATTTTCTGAATTAGTTCTCAACTGACAGTGAATTTTGTACCTCCAAGGTACTTTTGGCAATGTGTGAAGGTATTTTTTGGTTGTCATGAGAGCGGGAATGATACTAGTATCTAATGGCAGAGGCTCAAAATAACCTCCTCAAAGAAATATCTGGCCCAAAATGCCAATGAATACCAAGATTGAGAAATCCTATCATAAATGAAGTAGGCAAGAACCCCCCTCCCCAAGTTGCTGAATAGTCTACCTGAGATTCCTAAAATTTTCTTTAACAACTAATAGCAGAGTTACCTCTTCTTCCCACTGACTAAAAATTTGGGTCTAAGGGAGAGTAAAAAACAACCTTTCTAAGCAGCTCCACTTACAACTCTAACAAGTAAGGAATTGGTTACAAGTTCTCACTTACCATGTGACATATTTGCCAAAACTCCATCCCTATATTTTCCTGTAACTGCCAGTCAGCCCTTCTTAGTTATAATCTCCTATACCATTGACAAGTCTATTCACAATAATGCAGCAAGTAAATTAAAATACGGCTTGACTGCAAAACTTAAATGGCAACATGTGACGACCACCTGCCAACACACCTACATACAGATGAACAATCCACTATCTACGAGACATCTGTTTAATAATTTTTTCTCTGAACAAGATCAATTGGTTAAACTAACCCACCTAAAGCTGGAGGCTGCAAATAATTTTTCTCCAGTCTAAAACAAACCAGCTCTTTTAAAGTCTGAACCACTCTCCACTCCAAAACTGCCTCGTAAGAGACTTACTGTACTAGTGGGTGCAAATCTTGCTATAACATATCCATGAAAAACAATAAAAGACTCAGTATTGGTTCATCTGTAATGAAGGTAGAAGACAACAGCTGTTAGAAAGCACAGAAATGAAACATAGGCTAGGACAGGAAGTATACATTTTGAATCCAACCGAAACCACAAGGAAAGCAGAAATTAACTGCCAAAATAATTTAGCCAGTCAATATTCAAGCAGTTCAAATAATTTCACATTTTGTAAGTTAGCCATGTTTGGCTGACATTTGGGACAAAAGCTATTTTACATCCTGTAAAGGATGTGAATGTTGGAGAGGAGCAGATGGGTAGGTGGTTAAAGACTTCAAGGACTACACAGATTAAAATCAGCCTGTGTCATAGACTTCTTGAAGCTTCTGGTGACAGTAACTTTGGCTCAGCATTACTAGGTCCTTCTAGAACCTGAAGCCCATTCTAGTCCCATGATCTTCCCCGTTCCTCAGGCTAGGAAAAGGCTCACTCTACTTGCTATTTCATCCAGCCTTATATCTTTTGTCTCTCTCTGTCCCAAGATTTACAGTGACACATTTTATTTTATAATATATTGGATATTTTAATTCCTACTTGAACGATAACCATTTTTCTGCTATTTCAGAAAACTGCCCTTGAGTGTTCTATTATTTCTAACTCGGGCAACAAAGTTTCTGACAAAGAAGTATGCTACCAAAATGCAGCCTTGTCACTATAGACATATCATGCAAAAAAATAGCTAACAAAAGAGACAATTTCTGGACCCTTCCTATAAAGGAGTCCAACACTAGTAATCAACTTCAAATGGATTTCACTGAAGCCTCTACAGCACAGGAAGAAATTGAAGACGAAAGAGAAAGGAGGAAAGTTGGAGGGAGTACAGCATATGAACAGTGTCTCCGAAACAGACAGCCAATGTCACTGGGTGGTATTTGTGTCACATTTTATAACAGGATTTGACCTGTTTGACTGGTATTCTCTATGGCTATGAGTATTCTACTTTCTCATCTTCCAAAACACCTAAACAACTGTGATGACATCTTTTCTTTCAGGTAGTTTAACACTTTCCCGACCCTTAGCTTTTCTGAGTTTGATATGTTAATTTCCTTATTTCTATTCTTTCAAAATGCTATTCTTTTAAAGCATGATATCTCATACACTATTTCATCTAGAGGTGGATACCATTCAGCTTGTGGCCACATGTGGCCTTCTCCATCCTTGAGGGTTGCCTTCTGACTGAATCCAAATTACAGAATAAATCCTTTTAATAAAGGAATTCAGTCCCCTTGATGTTGAATTCCTTTTCTTTCTTGGTCTTACTGAGTTTTCTTACCTCACATCCTCATTTCTCACTCTTTTGAAACTGCCATCTTGCCTCCTGATTTCCCTAATCCCACCATTACAATGCCAGATACCCAGCTCATTTACTCTAACAAACTAAAATTCAGCTGAGACAAAACTAATTTTCATTTACATGAAAGAATATCTATAGCTGTACAGTTTAAAAACTGCCCAGTCATGGTCTTCCACCAATGACAAAGATAGGCAAGAAAACTCTTCCTAAAGTCAAAGTCACAAAGAGTAACTGCTACCCCCAACCACTTTATTCAGCAATACTCAGCATCCTCCCTGAATTGTCTATAAAAACCAACTGTTCTATTTTCAAATACAAGCGAATATAATGCTTGCTAAAGACATTCTCTAGTCACTCCACAGTAGACTTTAAATGGAATTATTATTTAAAAGATAAGGATGAAAATTCATGCCTCTACCACCACTTCAGCCCCAGACTTCTAAAGCCCTAAGAATTGCTTTAACAACTTAGAACAGATGTGTAAGATTGATGTAAGACTGGCTCCCAGGAATCTTAAAGGGACTCCAGGACCTATGCCTACCCATTGTAAATATTTTAGCTGGAAAATATTTAAACATTGTGTTCTTTCTTTTTTCTTTTTTTTCCATCTTCAGAGAACTAAATTCACTTCAAGCTTTTTACCACTGATTTCACAAATAAGGATGTTTCCCCTACCACATCAACGTATACATCATAAGATACATTATTAACACAGAAGCCTCTCAAAGCCCGCTGACTTTATATATTAAAAGTATATAACCACTCTTCCAATCTGCTTTTCATAATAACCTTTCTAGACCCACTGCCACTATCTTAGTTCTGGCCCCATGTGTCCATCAATATATTATACAATAGATTATTTTCCTAACATATAGCTATGAACATGTTAATTCCCTTATAATAAACCTTCTCAGATTCTCCACTCTACTCATTTTAACTATAAACTATGGAACGTGGTAAGGAAAAGAGCCTTTTAAATATTGCTACTTTATCAAATAAGCTTTTCCTGACCACTCTTGTCTATATAAATCAGTTCATTCCTGTCTTACTTTAATTTCTAGAACTTGTGACCACCTGATTTATATTTAATTGCTCATGTTTGTGTCCTTCTACTAGAATATACCCTCCCATGTTCACTAGTATACCCTCAGCAACTGAGAATATGGTAAATGCTCAATACATACTGTGTTTGTGGGAAGAATGTATGAACATACAAGACAGGCAGTTGATCTAAAGTTATTAATAGAAGACCTACATCTGAGTTAAACACATACATAATTATATACCATCTAAATGATTCTCAACAATTTTAACTTCCTTGAGCTCACTTTGCTCATTTGTAAAAGGAAAAGGTCAAACATGATAGTCTATACAATTCTAAACTTTTCTAGCTGTAATCACCCTGCATCTTGTCTACCTGGACTGAATGTCTCTCCATCCCCAACTTCCCTATCCACATTATCTCTGCTCGGTTTCCTTCCATTTGGAATCCCCTCTTCTCAATCTGTCAGAATATTCTTCATCCTTAAAGCTCATTTCAAGTGCCATTTTCTTTTCGAAGCCTAATATATTGTAAGTTCTGTAAGAGAAGGGTAGAATTCTTACTTTTATGTTCTCAAACACTGGTACAATGCCTCCCATACAGATAGATTATCAACAAAACATGAGTGTACGAATGAGCAAATGAACAGAGGAAACCTTTCTTGATTCCCCCCAATTGTTCTCCTTTGGATTCAAAATACTTTTATGCCAGCACTCTGGGAGGATGAGGCAGGTAGATCACCTGAGCTCAGGAGTTCGAAACCAACCAGAGCTAGAGCAAGACCCCATCTCTAAAAATAGCTGGGCGTTGTGGAAGGCACCTGTAGTCCCAGCTACTCCGGAGATGGAGGCAAGAGGATCACATGAGTCCAAAGTATGAGGTTGCTGTGAGCTATCATGCCATGGCACTCTACCAGGGGTGACAAAATGAGACTATGTCTCAAAAAAAAAGGCAAAAACCCCACTTTTATGGTACTTATACTATACTCTGTGCCATTAATTTACTTAACCAACAGACAATGAACTGCAGATTCCTTAGAATTAACCACTATTCTGATGGTTTACATATCCCCCTACAGCAATTACCACACATATTTGTCACAGTTGTTATTTATCAGATATAGTAAACACTAAGGGGATCAATGAAGAGAAAAAAAAAATCATTCCAACTGCCCTATATTCTTTGGGCATACATCTTGTGTTAAGCTCAGGCATGCAGGCATAGTTCAAAGACCTCACCATTCTCTCCTCTCCACGCTATGCTTAATAAAACTATTACTTCTTACAAAAATAGAATC
Source organism: Perodicticus potto (assembly GCA_963574655.1). Lineage (NCBI taxonomy): Eukaryota > Metazoa > Chordata > Mammalia > Primates > Lorisidae > Perodicticus > Perodicticus potto. Next base: position 6,341 of record CAUYRH010008148.1, read on the forward strand.
TCATCCTATGTATCATGTATCTTCACACCTTCTCACACAATATCCATATAGGGATCCACACGTCAATACTTACACTTCACTAAACAGCTAAAGTGACTTTTCTGCTCATTTCAGACTTCTACCCCATCTAATTCTCTCCTCTGCAAGGTATGAAACCATTTTCTTTTTTTTTTTAACATCTTCCCCAAATGCCTGCCTTTCTTAAGTTCTGTTCCTGAGACAACAAGGACCGGTTTTAAAGGCCTTCTTCTTTTCTAAGCAGTAGCAACTCTCCAATTAATCTCAAGATCTAACAACCTCTTTTTCCCTGCCATCAAGATTTTTGACTCTCTTTTACCTCTACCTCCAAGCTCTTATTCCGCTTCCAAGTAATCTTTCTGGCTGCACAATAGCTGGTATCTTTTAATCAAAATGCTCTCTCCATCGTGTACTAAGTTCCAGTGTCTCTGTATCTTCTCCTTCCTGAAATGTGCATCAATCACTGCCCTCCCCCAACCCCAGACACACCTCACATACACACACATATACTGTACCCATGCGTCACTCTACCTCCGACATACAAGTTCCTTACACCACTCGTGAAGACTGTACATGACTCTCAAAATGGTATCTTCCGACACTACATTAATTCTAACACAGTTTCTTCTGGAGAATCCCAACCTCGTCCATAGTACCTCCCGATTCCTCACTTCTCCATCCATTCCCCCCCTTCACTCCCCCACCACCCCGCGAACTACCTACAGATGACTATTCCTCAGTACTCGCAACCCAAGAATGAAGAAAAAGCTCCAGTTCCCTGCAATCTCCCCCTGCTCCTTTTCGCCCTCCTCGGTCTCCCACAACACCCCAGGTGTGCAGACTTCCTCCCCATGCATCGCTCCAGCCAATCCCACGCCACACCACGATTTCCCCGCCACGGGGATCATACTTCTCCACACCCACCTCCACTCGGGGCCGCCGCAGCCATCCCCGGGCGCCTCTCCCCACTCCTAGCCAGAGAGCCTGAGACCCCCGGCGCGCGCTCGTACACATTCTCACGCTTCCCCAACCTCCCTCCTCACACCAGGACCGGCCGGCAGGAACTAAGCACCCATGCAGGCATGTGTGTGCCCGCTCCGCCCCCTCCCGCAGGTCCCTCGCAGCCCCCGCCTCCCCGCCGGGTGAGAGGAGGACGCAGTAACTCCCCCGCCACCCCGGACGTACCACCTCTGTGTCTGTTGCTCCATGCCCCAATCCTAGGCCCGCTCCCCCGACGGACTGGGCCGGCCTCGGCACTCACCGGAGATACTGCGCGCTCTGCAGGCTCATCCTCCGCCGCCGCGTCTTCCCGCGAAGCCTCCGGGGGTCTCTCAGGCTCCTCGCAGCGGCCCCGCGGCCCCGCGGGTGCTGGCGGCCGCCGCCATCTTCCTCTCCTCCGGCTCCTCCTCGCTCGGCGGGGGAGGGGGGTGAATGAGGCGAGGAGGAGGGAGCGGGGAAAGCTGCTCTAGCTGCGGCTCCGGCCCGTGGGGCGCAGGGACACTCCGACCCGGGAGGGGGAGGGAGAGGGAAAAGGGGCGGGGGAAGAGAGGAGGGAGAAGCAGAGGAAGGAAGTGGGGGTCCCTCTCGCGAGATTTCAGCAGTGTTGGTCGCTCCGAGTGGTTTCCGCCTCCCTGTAGCGCTCCCTGTTGGGATCAGCGAGCTGCGAGGTCCTCGTGCAGCTGCTGAGCAACCTACTGGTGGCGCTTGGAAGCTTCCTGCCAATCCACCCCTCTCCTCCCGCGCGAGGGGGCACTCCCAGCCTCACTGGGAACATCGAGCCCAAATAACCAGGAGTTACACTCAGAGTCTTCCCCCTCTTTCCACTCCACCCGATTTCTTTTTTCCACTCCTCCACTCTTCCCCACCGGAAACACCGCCCCTTCCTCCCACGGTTCCGCCCGCCAGTCCCCAGACTCTCGTCTTCCCTCGCGCACTAAGGAGTGACGCGAAGGACCCCCTCCTCTTCTCTGCGGCCCCTCCCCATGCACGCTGGGAGATTGTTGGAGGGGATAGGGTGGAGCCAGGGAGGAAGAGAAAGGAAATCAACTGGATTGGATAAGCAGCTGCCATGACAACTGATGGCTGTGGTTGTATTGTCATAGTAACTGGTGTGTGCTAATAGGGTGACCCTCCCTGTAGCGAATGGATTCCCGGTAAACCGCCTAGGGTTCCCCCTTGGCTTTCCCTTCCCTCTCAAAGGCCTTCCCCGGATTGGAATCGAGGTAGTTCTCCCGGGCTCCTCCCTTGCCCCTTCCCGCAGCAATTCCGGGGAAGACCCCGAGGCATTCACCGTGGGCTTTCCCACCCGCCCGCGGGCGGGAACCACCTCCATAGGTTCCTTTCGCAGCCAGGCGTGGAGAGAGGGCTTGGCCCGCGAAGAAGTGCAAGGCCTGAAGGCTGGCGGGCGGCGGACTGGAGACTAGAGGGCCAGGCGGCAGCGCCAGGCTGTGAAGAAGGGCTGGGGGTTTCCCCACAACTGCCTTGGGCTCGCGAAGGCGGGATCCCGCCCGGACGGGGTCCCTGAGGGAGGAGAACGGCACACGACAGCCGCGATCCCGCTCCTGCTGACTGGAACTTCTGATTTTTTTCTGGCGGGTTGACCCCTCCTCGAAATCCACCCACCCCGACCGAGGTCCGCTAGCCTGCTGAGAGAAGACCACGGCGAGGGTCGGAACGTATCCTAGAAAGCTAACGAGTGGCTTTCAAGCCTTTGGAACCGTGAGGAGCTGAGAGGTTGACTGTTGCCATCCTTCTTAGAGCCCCTCGCCCCCCAGTGGGGATCCGGCTTGACTATTTTTGTTTTCTGTTTTTTGTTTTGTTTTCATTTTCGAATCCTGACCTCTGTACCTCGAGGAACCACTTGATTATTAAAAGCAGACCTTCGAGTTCCTACCGCCTCTGCAACCTTCCTCTTTTCTCGGGTCTGCAGTGTTTTAGAACTTGTCACTCTGTATCTTTTCTGTTAGGGGAAAACACAGGATGAAATAGTGTCAAGAAGAATCCTACATACTTTGGCAAGAAGGCCGATGAGTGTAGTCTAGGATGAGAATTCTGATTCTTAGAAGAAGTCTTTTTGAATGTCATGTGTATTTTGTGTCAGGTTTAGGGCTAAAAAGAAGTAAAGAATGGGGTCAATTGTAACGTGTGTATGAAAAATACCTGGAGAAGTAGCATTGTGATGGTTAGAAGTAATTAACATTTTACAATTTTTATTTTTGATCGTATTGTGGAGACATTTAAACAGTTATCCCAATTAAAACCTTCCAAGAATGCATCCCTCATTGGCTAGTTAAGGTCAGGATTTTAATGGGCTATTTTGATTTGATTTTGGTTTGATTTGAATACCTGATTCCTACTGTCTTTCCATGCTTGCTGAAGAGGCACTTTCAAGATCCTTCCCTGAGACCCTGCCTATTAAAAGACTGGACTAACGTTTGTCTGGAACATCAGATTTAAGTTTGGAGGAAACGAAAGTATAGCCCGCTTTAAAATAAATCCTAAAGACAGATTGTCATTAACAAACAGAAAGCGTGCTATACCCCCTCAGTCTGCAAACGCCTAGTGTGATGCAGCGTGACGCTCAGTGTCAGTGATTGCTGCAGTACAATGCCCGCAATCGTCGGGTCCCCGCACCGAACACCGCCCACTCACGGGAAAGAGAGCCACCTAGTGAGGGATGATGCTCATCTCCGGTGCAGGAGCCTGCTTTTCTTTTAACCCTTAGAGCCCAAGGGTGGAGATTGCTACTACATATTACTTCCAGTATCCTACATTTCTTCCCCGAAATTTATTAGATTTTTAAAAGCTTTAAACGGAATAAAAATTGTCTTAATTACCCTTTTTTACTAATCATCGTAATAACTTTTTATGTCTGTGGTAAATATCGCCAGTACACAATACAAGCAATCTAGGAAAATAGTATTATCTTCTAATTTTGGAAGTAGAGAAACTGAGATCAGAAAGATGAATCTTTTTGTTATGGTTTGCTGGTTTGTTTATTCAATAAATATTTACAGAACACATATCTCAGACACCATGGAAGTTACTATAGATACCTAAATTACATGGTCCTTGTCTTGAGGGAACCCACAGTCTGATAGAGATATCAGGGTAGAGAAGTGATAAGAATGCAATATGATGGGTGCAGTCAAATTAAGATTGGAGCAAAATAGGAACACAGATGAGGTCAGAAATAAGAAACTTTGTTTTTGTTTTTGCCCGGGGTTGGGTTTGAACCTGTCACCTCCGGCATGTGGGCCTGGTGCTCTACTCCTTTGAGCCACAGGCACCACCCAGAAACTTTGTATTTTATAACAGCTTTTCTAAGAATTTGATAAACTTCTTCAATAATTTTACAATATCCCTATAAACTAGATAAAAGAATAGTAATATTTATATTTTGCAGTAAAAAATAACTTTACAAAATCAATAGGACTCAAAAATATTATGACCTGGAATTTAATGCTTAATACACATTTTCCAATGTCATCTCTTTCTGCCTCTATCAACAGACTTCTGGAATACAGACATCTTTCTTCAATAGATTTTATTCACTTTGTCCCCCTGTAGATATAGAGTGTATTGAAATCAAAAGAAATTAAAGAGAAGCTGCCTCATTTCCTTTAATCCTACCTGATTTTAAGTTTTTATTTTGTCTTTTTGGCGAAGTGATTTCATGGAAATATTGTAAGCTAACAGACCTGATTGTGCATTCTAACTCTGCCATCTTGGTATCTGAACTTCAGGTTGTTTCTTGGCCAGAGTAGAAGGATTACCTATTACAGGCTTTCTATGACCTTTAATGATAATATATATGACTGAGTATATCAGTGCCTGATATGCCACACTGGTACTTAATAAACGTTTATTTTCTGTCCTTTCATATAAAGCTCAAATGAGTAATTTAGAACTACAACATAAAATTATTTTTTTAGTAATTTAAAAATAATAGTCTGGTCTTTGTCTATTAATAGTCATAAGTCTGACCACAAGCCACCCAAATCAATTGTAATTCAGTGATAGAAGATAGATTCTTTTATCTGTGACTCTGATTACAGAAAAGAATACAGTATCAGAATATTGTAAGCCAGATTCCAAAGGTTTAAAGCTTTTCAAAAACTTTTATTACTACAAAACAGCCTAATATAAACATATTTCTGCCCAAGTAAATACAGTGGCCTCTTTTCAACCAAATACTAAGTACTTGCTGAGTGATCTTAACATTCCTACCAAATTTACCCATAGCTTCAGTAACCTGATAATTAATATATAGCAAACCTCCTCCCTATTTATACTAATAGACATCTCACCTGTTCCATGAAGCCTTAACAAGCACTAATTTAATCTTTAGCCTACATATTCTGAATGTTTCCAAATCTTGTGCACAATTAGGCACTTAATAAGTGTTTTCCTATTTTGACGAGAATAATTTATCAATTGCATAGTCAAGTGCACTGTGTATGTAAATATAACCCACAGTCTTTAGTTCCACACCTCAGATGATAGACTTAAGTGATTCAATCAAGTGAGTGATTCAGTCTCTTCAAATAGTGACTCAGATACAAATTGACATTTAAACTCAGGTCTAATTTCTTAGATCAAGGGTCAGCAGGCTTCCTCAGTTTGCCAAATATGTATTTATCCATTGGCTCCTAAGAGGGAGTCATTTAGCCAGAATAGTCAGGAAGTGCTGCAGTCCAAGACCCAAGAAAAGAAACTTCTGGTTTGGGAGGCAATGAGGTGACGGTTGGGTAATGGCAGTAACAGTTCTCTCTTTCTACCCTGTTCTCTACTCTCTTAATATTTACTCAGGGAAATCTATGAGCTTCAAGATTTCCCGCAACTCCCAATAAGAAAGTAACTCTGAGAGGCCTGGTACGGTGATCAGTAGCTCAAGCCTATAATCCCTAGCATTCTGGGAGGCAGAGGTGGGTGGATCACCCAAGCTCAGGAGTTTAAGACCAGCCTGAGCAAGAGCGAGACCCCCAGTCTCTGCTACAATAGAAAAATTAGCTGGGCATTGTGGTGGCTGCCTATAGTCTCAGCTACTGGGGAAGCTGAAGCAAGAAGATCACTTAAGCACAAGAGTTTGAAGTTGGTATGAGTTATGACACCATGGCATTTTACCTAGGGTGACAAATAAGTAAGTAAAAATAAATTAATTTAAATTAAAAATTTTTTTAAAGAGGAAATAACTTTGAGAAATTACCACACTCAAAAAAATCGTATTGGGGGCGGTGCCTATGGCTCATCAAGTTGGGCACTGGTCCCATATGTCGAAGGCGGCGGGTTCAAACTCGGCCTGGGCTGAACTGCAAAACAGAAAAATAGCCAGGTGTCGTGGTGGGTGCCGGTAGTCCCAGCTACTCAGGAGACTGAGGCAAGAGAATCGCCTGAGCCCAGGAGTTGGAGATTGCTGTGAGCTGTGTGATGCCACGGCACTCTACCAAGGGCGATAAGTGAGACCCTGTCTCTACAAAAACAAAACAAAAAATCTTATTGGGTGGCACCTGTACCCCTAGAATAGGACTCCCAAAGTCATCTTGGAATCTCGAATCTAAAACTAATATATTTCATATCAAAATTTATTGAGTTACCCAGACACTGCCAGTTTTTTCTTAAAACATTGAATGAATCTTTTAATATTTTCTACTCTCTACTTTCCTAATTTCTATAGGGTAAATACTATTTTTGAGCACAGAGAATGTGCTCAATGTGATTCAATATCGTAAGTCTGTTCTTTCAAAATCACGGGAAACGAATGTACTTACACATAAATACACATATACCTTCCCCACTTTCCCTGTCATTATTTTATCATCTCCACTTGCAATTCAAGCTAAAATGTAATAAAGACGGAAAGCAAAGAAGTTTAAGGCTTACGTTCATCACTTCAAGGCATACCAGAAATATGCACCCAAGCACTGCTTTGCTTTGCTTAACTATTCCAGGGTCTTTTTTTCTTCTCAGATATCTACATACCAGAAAGCTGTTAGGTATTTCCATAGCTCTCCGCCCTTCGTCGTGGCATTTGTCGTATTTGTAATTCTTCATCCAGTGCCTATTATCTCCCATTGTAAACCCTGTCAGGATAGACACGATGCCTGTTTGGTTCACTATTATCACTATTATTTTCACTCCCATAGTCAGATACAAGGAATGTTTGATAAATGTGGAATCAATGAATTTAAGAAAAAGGATAGAAATTTGGATCATGATTTTGATACAAATACTTAAAATTTCTGATTATCTTGCTGAGAAATATTCTCAACAAGTAATCCCTAAACAATGAGAAAAGAAATTTACTGGGCCTTCAACTAACCTGAGTAATGAAAATTTGCTATTCTAGTAACAAGATGAAAGTTTTAATTAAATGAAATTTACTGGCTCGGCGCCTATGGCTCAACAGGCTAAGGTGCCAGCCACGTACACCTGAGCTGGCAGGTTCAAATCCAGTCTGGGCCTGCCAAACAACAATGGTGGCTGCAACCAAAAAATGGCCGGGCATTGTGGCGGGTGCCTATAGTCCCAGCTACTTGGGAGGCAGAGGCAGGAGACTCGCTTGAGCCCAGGAATTGGAGGTTGCTGTGAGCTATGATGCCATGGCACTCTATCCAGGGTGACAGCTTGAGACTCTGTCTCAAAAAAAAAAAAAAAAAA
>CAUYRH010008150.1:0-15220 GCA_963574655.1 Perodicticus potto
ATGAGAAAATATCATGAATGTTACATTAATCAGGTGGATAAAAATATCTCCGATTGTATGGGAAGCCAGCACACTGTACTCCAAGCTTGAATCATTGTACACAGTTATGACTCAATAAAAAATAATTAAAAAAAAAAAAAAAGCAGCAGAAATAAAAAAAATAATTCCTCCCTTGAAAACCACCTAGACCACACTTTTCTTATGAAAACAGTAGAGGATGTGCCTCCAACAAAAATGAAAGCTTTGTTTCTTCTTGTTCGCATTTGGACTCTCAATTGATGAATAAAGTATTTGGGGGAACAAAGCATGAGGAGTCAAAATTACCAAGTTGGTTTTGTTCTCAAAAACAGTTTTCTTCTACTTTGGTTTGTAGGCTGCCAAGCTGATCATACTTTTGGCAGATATAAGGCAATCTCTGAATCAGCCCCTTGAAGCTGGTTAATGCCACTAGCAGCCACTGGCAATGCACATCAGAGACTTTTGTTATTGCTATGAATCAATAAGGTGAACGATGTTTAGAATGTGCCCAGTGTAAGAGGCCCAGTGACTTTTCCCCTATACGTGAGAAAGATTTTAAAGATGTTGGGAAGATGTCTGAGAAGGACTCTCTGGTTTGTTGAAGGAGGCAGGGATTTAGAATCAAAATCTCTTCACTGTTTTATCATTAATTCAGAGGTTGACAATTTTTTTGTTTGTTCAAATCATTAAACACTATAACTTTTGACAAAATTTTAGCTTGAATAACATTCACTAAGGCAAGTAGGCATTTGTCAACCCTATTTTTATCTCTTTTCCCTACACCTAGAGGCAGACAATTTGCCCCAGGATAGTCTTCTGATAATTTTGGGGTCTTTCATAGCCCAATTCTATCTATCTGGCCCTCTTGTGCCCTCCAAGATTTACTTTACAACTGGAAAAGTGGCAAGTAAATGATTATAAATATTCCCCAGAATTAATTCATAGGGCAAGGACTGTCTTTGTTTGAGTTAGGAGAAAATATGGTAACTGTTTGGTGTAGGTCTCCTGGGCCTTATGAAGGCCTCAGGGAAAAGCATGGAGCTTTGTTGTTTGGGCAGGGAAAAATGCTTTTGTCCTTCACAGAGGAAAGGGAAAGGGAAGGAGATGAGTACATGGGGGACAGAGAAGAGAGGGTGCTGTGCACTGAAGACAGAGGAGGGAGCCAGGTGAGGAACCCAGAGGACCACAGTTAATTTCAGTCTTAACCTGCTCACTGCAGGATAGGCCGAGACTCCTCCCCTTCTCCTGCTTCTCAGGCTCTTTAGTACTTCAGGAAATCCGGCCTTTGCCAAGCCACATTCAAGAATGTTTTGGGAGGGATGGATGTTGCTGCTCGTTATTTTGGTGTGGATAGAAACAGGCAAGGGATTTGGGTCCTGAAAGAGGGGAGCAAGTGGCAGCAGGAGCTGAAGGTGACAAAGGAGCTTGTGAACGCTCGTAAATCTGCAGAGCTTGGGAAAGATTCATATTTGTGTCAGCCTTGGGGTCAAGGTCATTTTAGTAACATAGAGAACTTGGAAGCGCAAAGGGCCTCTCAGCTAACATGTAGGTTGCTGGTTTATCATAAATTATCAAGATGGCTCAGAATATAAACCTTGTTTCAGATAACCAAGTCTACAGCTAAGAAGGTTTGAAACCACCTATTGATGTAGGGTGTTTGAAGATCACCAGCCAATACTATAGTACAACTGAATTATCAGAGTATCTTTTCTTTTCATTTATCATTAACATGATAGTACTCCCTATTAAATGTCCAGATAAACCTAGTGTCCTGTCAGTCCGTGCTTTGTTTTTGAAAATTGTTTAATCTTTTTCTTGACATATAAAGATAAAGCATAAGCAACAGATGGCATACCTTTCATATAGTAATTTCAGAATTACAAGTAGGAAGCAACATTCATGCAACTTCTAGGAAGAAGATAGCTTATCACTGTATTGATGGAGCAATGAAATGTATAAAATATTAATAACTGATATAACACAGGGATGCCCTTTCTTGCACACTGGAACTATAAACTATCTTTTGACTGTTATTAAACACCCATGATTTAATTACCAGGTCTACCACAAGGGAACTCAGGTAACTAATATAAGTCAATTTATTTCCCCAAGTCTTTGTTTTTTCATCTGAATAATGTAGAGTTGCCTGTATTATCCTTTAAATACCACAAGTCTCTAATTTTATTTTTTATGAGTTGCAATGGGAAGGCTAGAAATATGCTGTGTACTTATGCTGTTGTCTTAGTTACAGTCAGAAATTTCTAATAGCATCACAAGTTCATAGCAATAGGGATAGAATTACATATTAATCCCTGTAAGCTATAACATTATAGAATAACAGAGATGTAAAGGATCCCTTAGTATATTCTACCAAACCTCCAATCAGTACAATATGATCAATACACCTTTAATGGGGTATGCACCTTTAATGGGGTCTTTTCTCCAGAACATCTCCCATAATAGAGAATTCTTTAACATGTGACATGTATGTGCCAATTTGCTGGCATCAGGTCTGATAATTATTATATATATAAAATATTGTGCATCCATAAATAGGTCAGTAAGGTCAACTAAGTTCAATGCTAATACAGAAGGAGTTGGCTTCTATCTATCTGGACCTAACAATGCATTGACAATCAGCTGGATTCATGCTTTCCTTTTTGTCGTTTCTAATGCAGTAGTAGATGAGAAAACAAGCATAAACACCTCAGTTTTAAGATAAAAAGAATCCTTAAAACATCACAGGCATTTGTCTTAAGGAAGATGTGTAAATAGCATGCTCTTATCTTTACATAGATAATACCATTTTGAAATGCCAAGCAACCCTTTTTAAGTACACTTTTGCAGCCTTTATGCATGAAAAAAATTCAGTAGCTGTAACTAAATAAAAGGCTTAAAGCTCAATACTCTCCCTCTCCCTTTCACTATCAGAGAAGTGTGGAAGTGGACTCATAGTTCAATATGAGAGAGGTGCCAAACGCGTGAAAGGACGAGCTAAGGGGGAAACAGTGGAGTCTGGGCAAGTTGCCTACAGGAACACTTGTGCTAACCTTCATATTGGAATTGAAAATATGAATAATTTTCTTTTCATTTCTCTTATAGATTTCAACAATAAGAACAGCCTTTGAACTTGTGTTGCTGTTTTTGTTTTTTTACCAGAGCAGAAAGAGGAACAAGAGAGCAAGTTGCGAAGTCAGAAAGCCCAAAGCTTAAACCCAAGCTTAATGACTTATTTGCTATGATCATTGTGAAAACACTCAACTAGTTCAATTTTCAGGTTTCCTATGTAAAAATTAGATATTAAAATAATAAATGTCTTATAATGAAATTCTGAGGATTAAACAAGAATAATTTCTGTAAAAGGTGTGTTATGTACCTTGTTACAGACATTTCTTAATAAATTGCATCTATTATTATTCAGATATACTGAACACATTTAGTCAACTTTGTTGGATATATTGAGGAACCATTATATAAAATTAAGAGACTGAACTCCTAACTTTTAGATTTACAGTGTCCTCTATTTCAAGTGATATGGACAAGCAGGTAGCCAAAATTACTTTGACATTATATATTTTCACAACTACGGAATTATAGGATGGTTAAGTTTCTTATATGTTGTGGAGTCCTTAGAAGCTTTAGAATAGAAAATGAGGCCAAAGGACTTAGAGTAGTTTATTCATGGGAATTTCTCTTAAAGGCTAAGATGAAAACCTCTTTGGCCATTTATGCTGGATATTCTCTTTGCCCCTTCAAGTCCTCTCTCAGCTCCTTTTCTCTCTGTTTCATGTCCTGGAAAACCAACCTAGATTTTCTGTATTAATTGGTTTCCTTTTTCAATGAATTTGGCTTGAGTTCAAATATATAAAGTAGGGATTTCAGTCATTGAACTTCAAGACAGTGGTTTCTGAGAGGGAGAAAACAACCGATGTGAGGCCTCAAATTTCCCTGTTTACTGCCACAAGAAGATTTCCAGGCCGCCCTGCTAGATGCAGACATTCCTGTGTGTGGAGGGATGGCAGTGGGCCTCGTGGGTGGGAGGATCCCCCATCGTGCTGGGGGAGCTGCACAGTGGGAGCTCATAGGAGGGGGCTGACCTGAATCTTTAACTGAGTACTGAGCTTTAAGAGAAGCCTAGGGGGGATAAACAGCAGAGAAGAGTGGGCAGAATGATCTTCGGAGCTAATACCGTCTAGGAACAGGTTGTATTTCTACCAGACAGAGTAAAAAAGCCTCATAATTCATGCAGCATTAAATAAAGTATTCAAAATGGTATTTATTCAATAGTGAGATAAAATTAACCCTAAACAAAGGCTCCTCTGGTTCCAGCTAACAAAGCTTAAAAGCAAAGATCAAACCATATCCTAATAATTTAACTGCTCTCCAGAGGATTAAAACAAATCCTCAAGAATACAGGAATGCAAAAAATAACGAGAACCTAACCAGGTAAAATTCAGAATGCCTGCCAAGCATGAAAAAAATCAGAAAAATGTAAGCTATCAACCAAACAGTAGAAGAAACTATCAAAAGATGTCAACAATAAAATTATACAAGGACATTAAAATAAAAGTTATTGTAGGCACAATCTCTCTTCCATGGCCATGGTTTGTGCATGTGTGAGTTTAAAAAATATTTGAGAAAAAATTGTAAATAACAATGAAAATATTCAATTGAAAAAGAAACACAGCATAATAACTATTCATGTAGGATTTACATTGTATTGGATATTATAAGTAATCTAGAGATGATTTAAAGTACCTGGGAGGACGTACATTGGTTATATTGCACATACTATGCTAATTTATATAAGGAAGGAACTTGCATCTTGGGAATTGGATCTTGGAATCAAAAGATCTTGATATCAAAAGATGCTTGTATGTTTCATATTTTCAAGAAAGTAGAGAAGGTTAGCTAGAGACATGGAATATATACAGGTATACAACATGCATACATACACTGTATGTATATAAAAACAGACTTCAATAGGTAAAAAATGCGATGGCTGACATGAAAACTGTACTAAATGGGACTGAAGACAGATTACATACTAAAGACAAAAAGATTAAGGAACTGAAGACGTTACAATAGAAACAATACAAAATAAAACAAGGAGGAAAAGACTAAAAGTTCAATGAAAGAAACAGTGTCTGTGAGCTGCAGGCAACTTCAAGGGACCCATTGAATATGTAATTGAAGTCACTACATAGAGAGCAGAAAAAAAAATTGAAGAAAGGTGGCGCCTGTGGCTCTTTGAGTAGGGTACCAGCCCTATATACCAAAGGTGGCAGGTTCAAACCTGGCCTCGGCCGAACAGAAAAATAGCCGGGCGTTGTGACCAGCGCCTATAGCCCCAGCTACTCGGGAGGCTGAGGCAAGAGAATCACCTAAGCCCTGGAATGGGGGGTTGCTGTGAGCTGTGTGACACAATGGCACTCTACCGAGGGCGATAAAGTAAGACTCTGTCTCTACAAAAAAAAAAGGAAAAAAAGAAAAAAAATTGAGGAAATAACTGAAAATTTCCTCCATTTGATGGAAAATATAAATCCACATATCCAAAAATCTTAACAAACCACAAGCACAAGAAACTTGAAGAAAATTATACCAAGGCACATAATTTCTGAAAACTTCTAGTAAAAGAAAAATTTAAAAGTACATAGAGGAAAAAGACCCACTATGTACGGAAGAATAATATTATATGACAAAGAAGGCTTTAGCTCAAAATGAAAAGATATATTAATCATCAAAATTTGATCACTATAAGTCATCTCATTAATAATATAATAGAGAAAAATTGTATGATCTCAACAAATACTGCAAAAGCATTTGAGTAACTTCAGTTTATATTCATGAGAAAAACACTCACAAAATACAAACAACTAGAAATAGGAGGGGACTTCAGTAAAGTTGAAATACACGCAAAAGGGAAATTGCTCAATCTGAGGAAGAGAAAAAAGCTCTAGCTAACATGTTTACCGCTGAAAAACTGATTGTCTTATCCTAACATCAGGACCAGAATAAAGATATTATTCATTTTTTGTATTTGTACTCAACATTGAATTAGAAATTATAGCCATTATAATAAGACAAGTAACAGAAAGAAGTGATATAACTCTTAGAAAGTTAAAAGCAAAAATATTATTATCTAAAGGTAAGTGTCTATATTTATAAAATCTAATAGAATCCTAAAAAGAAAAAAATAAAATGAACTAGAATTAGTAAATATAGCTATTTGCTAGATAGAAGGTCAATATCCAAAATTTTAAAGATATTTAAATTCCAAAGATATTTTATCTTTACCAACTATCAATAAAGTCTTGAGAAATTCATCTTTAAAATATTGTTGATAATACAATAGGGAGTTAAGAAACTATGTGGAAAATCCACACACATATGTGATAAGTCAGGGTTTCAAATGGTGCGCAACAGCACCCTGGTGTGCCCTGAAAGTGTCTTAGGTGTGCTATGAAAAATTTTAAAGATCATTAATTAAAATTATTATCAAAAGTTAAAAGCACTGTAACTATATTCATTTTTTAACTCTTTTTTTATTAACTTAATTTAAATGTGCCATGGAAATTTATAGGTTCAAGTATGCTGTGAGATAAATAATGTTGAAAAACACTGTGATAAGTGAAATTTTTCCAAAGTATGAAGTTAATGCAATTAAGGAAAGAGAGTTTTGTTTTGACAAATGGTGCTTAAATAATTGGATATTTACATGAAAAATAAACGATTTTTAATTCCTACCTCACTCTACAAGTAAAAATTATTTTGGGCTGGATGATAGACCTACTGGAAAAGCTATAATAATAAAGGTTCCACTATAAATTGTAGTGATTATCTTTTTGATGTCAGAACAGGTAGAGATTTTGTAAGCAGGTGGTTTGAGAGTCCTCAGCCCAGCTCAGCTGCAGCAGCAGAGTGGCCAGGGTAGAACAGTGCAACTGTTCTAGAAAAGTGTTCAGAATTTTCTCATGAAATTAAACATAAACTTTCCCTATGATCCAGCATTCTACTATTAGATCCTACTCAAAAGAAATGAGTATAAATGTTTACACAATACAATAATATTGATAGCAGATTTAATAATAAAAGCTAATTCTAGAAGCAACCCAAATACTTATAAAGAAGTGAATGGATAAACTATGACATATTCACAAAATGGAATACCCCTTAGAAAAAATGGACATGAGTGAACTACTAATAATTTCTACAGGAATAAATCTCAAAAATATCATATTTAATGAAAGAATCCAGACACAAGAGAATACATAATATTTGATTCTATTTATATGAAACCTTGAAATAGGCATAACTAATCTATGGTATTAGAAGAATGGTAGTTACCCTCTGAAGGTGGCAAACTGCCTAGGTCAGGGCACATGGGCACATTTATGGGAGAAAATTATCTCAACT
The DNA here is from genome assembly GCA_963574655.1 of Perodicticus potto. NCBI lineage: Eukaryota > Metazoa > Chordata > Mammalia > Primates > Lorisidae > Perodicticus > Perodicticus potto. The sequence goes on from CAUYRH010008150.1 coordinate 7,435, forward strand.
TTTTCTGGAGTTGTAGTTGCACAAGTTTATATGATTATCCAAACTCATCCATCTAGACATTATATTTTACAACCTAGGCATTATATTTTGCCTCAAAATTGACAACTTGTTACATACAGGTAAGTTTGAGAAAAGCAACATGATGCCAGAAATCCAGAGGAGACTTGAGAGTAGAGAACCAAGGTCAAGGTCAACCATTTATGTCAGAGCAAAGGACACATGGAAAAGGAAAAGACAATGAACATAATAGCACATTGATATGGTATCAGTAAAAGTACCCACCATATTACAAAAAAACCCTAAGACAATAGTAAAATCTTGCTATTAAACATAAAAAATAAAAATTGGGAGAAACAAAGTAAAGGATAGATGAATAGGATTTAGGAGACTAAGACATGATATATGTATCATCTCTATATATGTGTGTATACGTGTATATAGATAGAGAGAACATGTTGGCATTATATATGTATTTTATATGCACATTATAAGAGAAAAGGTAAAAGAAAATAACTCTCCAGATATATATAGCATGTATATTATACAAAATGTAATTTTATATATTAGGATAGATATATATCTATATAGAAAGAGAGGGAAAGAGTCATTTTCTTTTCTCTCATTTTTTTGGTGTGATGACTCCTCAACTGTACTTTTTAGTGTTCATGCTTGTTTTAAGAAAAAAAATTTTTTTTTGGTTTTCCTGCTAGTTCCTCACCACAATAAGTCACTGTGTAGTCATTTATGCTAGAACGGATATGTTAATTTTTTTGTTTGCATCATTTACGACACTCTTTCCCAGAAAGAGAAAAACATCTTTACATTTGATTAAACACCTTGTGTGACTTAAGAGCAATCTTTAAGAGCATGCATCATGATATTATTTCTAGCAGTTCTGCTGATCCTGACCTCTTACATGTAAAAGGAACAAAAAAATTACAGAAGCTGGAAAGGAGGGTAGATTTGTGTTTTTGTAGTAATGTGTTTTTGAATCAATTGACAGGTATACAAAAAAACCCACCATCTAAAATGAAAGACTTTTCTGCATTTGTGGTTTGGGTTTCTTGTTCTTTTAATCACTTAGACTTTCCCTTGCCTGTCATTGCACTACTGTAATGACTCAACATGAGCCAACAAAACCCTTCCTAACATTTACACATCAACATGGGGAAGGACATACCAGTTATCTACCCCCCGCAAAAAAATACAGACTATTTATAAACCAAAATAGCCTATTGAGGCTTATAGACCTATTAAAGAATCTGTAGCAACATCAGGGAGCAAACATCAGAGAGTATCCATGTGATACTGGCAAACCTGAGGTGCCTGAAGATGGCTAGGACAAAAAAGAAAGGGTTAAGCTGTTGCTATCAGATACAAGGCAGTAAGCACTGTGATCCTCACAGTTCTGCTACACAGAGAACAATGGCATCTTTGTCCATTGAGGTTACAAATATCCATTTCTTCCAGAACACTCTAGAGAAAGAGACAGCGCTACACAGCCCTGCCTCACCCATGGAGCAGACACTGGTGAACTACTTCAAGAAAGGAACCATCACCTCACATAACCACAGCCACCCTGGGAGTCCCCACACTCCAGAGCTGAACTCCATGGGCATACTTGTTTTGCAAGCCTGAGTGGGGAAGGGGAATGAACCAGAGCAGAAGAGATGGGGATTGAGGAAAATATAACACAAGATGGGGTCGGGAGTTCTGACTCTGCTGATGGCTGCAGCCAGCCCCAAAACACAAAACCAGCTTTATTTTATAGTATGTTGGCAGGGTTGTTTATGGGGAAGTAACACAGCCAAAGGCATATTTTTAGTTTTACAATATGATTGGAAAATATAAATGACTTTAACAAAGACAAATCATCCTGTTAATGGTTTATACTTACCTTCGTTAATATATGTTAACAAGTAAAAAGGGAAAGATCACAAGGATCTCTGCATAGTTCCTAAAAATTAACTAGACAAAGAAAGATCTACTGACTTCTGGCAGAGGGAGCATGAAGAAAGGAACATGGTGGTTTGGGGAAAGGAGAAGTAGTTGGGGAGTCATTCTCTGAATGCTCCCTCAGCGTGGGGGCCCTGCCACCTCACAGCCTGCTCTCCACATACTGGGCCTGCACGTGACTCAAACACTGGAGCAATAATCCTGACAAGCTAGTTCACACGCTGAGCCCTGGACCAGGTTCACACCGTGCATGGCTGCACTCTAGTCACCAGCTCAGCTGCCATGTACAGCAAGACCCCAGTTTGACCCAAGAGTCACTCAGCCTGCACAAGCTTATGTACACATTGCCAGCTCCCTGGCTGCTAACAAGTATTCATTCCTCTCGCATTGTTACCAAAGCAGAGTGGTTTGAGTGTCTGCATCTTGGGCACCAGTGCCATTACTGCCTGGATCCAGAGCCATAACCCTTCCAAATGTTACTGCTTCAGGCTTTAGCTGGTCATGCTTCAGGCCTCAAGTCTGTGGCCACTGCCTGGGAACCACTCAGCAGATACCAATTCCATTGCTACCACGAGCAGATCTGAAAGTCAGACACAGAGCCAGGGGGAATCTGCTCAGCTCTAGTTCCACAGTGGGAGAAAAAGTGATCAGAAGGACCTTAGCCTTAGGAGCCATCATCATCAAGAACTCAACAGCCCTCACTGCCACTGTAGATATCCACTACAATGCTGCTATGGATGCCTGAAATCTTTGTTAGCACCGACCTCAGATGACAGAACTATACAGAGACTCCACAGCTGTGCCCTTACTGGTGCCAGAACCTCTGCTCCATGCCCAGAAAGCACTCTCATCTCCCCCCAACAGAGGGAGGTTTTTACATAGAGAAATTAGCCCATAAAGAGAGGTGACTACAGCACAAAATGTGCAGACATCAACATAAAGCAAGAAGAAACGTTAAAAGACAAGCAGATATAACGCCATTGAGAGAACACAATAATTTTCCAGTAATTATCCCTAAAGAAAGGGAGACATATAAACTGCCTAAATGATAAATCAAAACAATAAATGATTTTTTTAAAGAAGCTCAGTGCAGGGCGAGGTGCAGTGGCTCATGCCTATAATCCTAGCATTCTAGGAGGCCAAGGCTGGTAGATCACCTAAGCTCAGGAGCTTGAGACCAGCCTGAGCAAAAGCGAGAGCCTGTCTCTAAGAAATAGCCAGCTGTTACAGCAGGCACCTTTAGTCCCAGCTACTTGGGAGGCTGTGCCCAAGAAGTTGAGGTTGCTGTGAACCTTGACATCACGGCACTCTACCAAAGACTACATAGTGAGCCTCTGTCTCAAAAAAAATAAAAATGCTAAAGGAAAAACAAAAAGAAAAACACACCTGTCAACCAAGAGTACTTTACTGGGAAAATCTGCCCTTCAGAAATGAAAGAGGGATAAAGACTTTCTCAGTCAAAAAAAGGTGAAGCACTCAACACCTCTAGATCAGTTTTATAACAAGTGCTAAAAGGAGTCTTTCAAGTTGAAAGAAAAGAATACTAATTAGTAACATGAAAACATAGGAAAGTGCAAAACTCACTGGTAAAAGTAAGTACAATTGACCGTTGAACCAGATAGGTTTGGACAGCATTGGTCCAGATACATACATTTTTTTTTAATAAATAGAGAAATTTTCAAAGATTTGCAACAATTTGAAACACTTGCAGATAAAGCATGCAGCTTAGAAATATTTTTTAAAAATAAGAAAAAGTTAGAAATGTCATGAATACATGAATACATAAATATATATAGAGTGACACTAATCTATTCATGTGTTAATTAACAGTTTATGTTATTGGTAAGAAGGTAGGCAACAGCAGTTAGGTGTTTGGAGAGTCAAAAGTTATACACAGATTTCAGCTGTGTAGGGTGTGGGTAGCCCTAATCCCTGCTTCAAGGGTTCATTGTACACAGTCAAATTAAGAATGCTTTGACATTGTAATGGTGATAAGGAAATCAGTTATATCTTTGTTAAAAGACAAAAGTATTAAGGTATTAAATATAATATAGCTATAATAATTTAAGGAGTATAAAATATAAAGAGATGTTATATTGTGACATCAAAAACATAAAATGTGGAGAGATGGAATAAAAGTGTGGAGTTTTTCTTTATGCAATCAAAGTTAAGTTCTTATCTGCTTAAATAACCTATGATCACTATGAGATGTCTCATGATCACCACAAAGTAAAAATCTATTGTATTTGTAAAAAAGATAAAATGTAAGGAATAAAAGGATACCAGTAGAGAAAATCATCTAATTACAAAGAATGACAGCAGGCATGGAAGTGAAGTAGAGGAAAACTTCCAAACACATTTTAGTAGTCCAGCATTACCTGGATACCAATGCCAAAAAAAAAACTCTACAAAATAAATAAATAAATACATTTACAGGCCAACATCTTGATAAACATAGATGCAAATATTCTCAACAACATATTAGCAAATCAAAATCAACAGCACATTATAAGGATCAGTCATCTGAATCAAGTGAAATTTATCCCTGGGATGCAAGGATGGTTCAGCATATGATAATCAATAAATGTGATACCCTAGATTAACAGAATGAAGAACAAAACCGTTTGATTATCTCAGTAGGTAAAAGGTTTTAGACAAAATTCGACTTCCTTTCATGATTAAAACTCTCAAAAAGCTAGGTATGGATTAGAAGGAATGTACTTCACACAATAAAAGCCAAATACCAGCCCGTATCTAACATTATAATCAACAGTGGAAAGATGAAAGCTTTTCCTCTAAGATCAGGAACAAGACAAGATATCCATTCTCATTACTTCTCCTGAAAGTAGAAGTTCTTCTTAGAGAAATTAGGTAAGAGAAAAAAAGAAAAAGTCAAATCAGGAAAAAAAAAGATAAATTTTCTCTGTTTGCAACAAAATAATCTCATATATAAAAAACCCTGAACATGCCACCAAAAACTGTTAGAACTAATTAAGTAAGTTCAGTAAAGTTGCACATTACAAAATCACATACAATGATTAGTAGCATTTCTGTACACCAACATCAAACTATCTGAAAAAGAAATCAAGAGAAATTTCATTTATAATAGTTACTAAAAAATAACACTTAGGAATAAATTTAACCAAAGAAATGAAAGATCTAGACACTGAAAACTATAAAACATTGATGAAAGAAACTGAAGAAGATGCCAATAAATGAAAATATATATTGTGTTTATGGATTAGAAGAATTAGTAGTGTTAAAATGTCTGATATATGGGGTTGCTCCATTTAGGGCTGGACAGAGACTCCCATTTTCTAGGATTGTATAAATAAGCTCAGTAATCAGTCTATCACAGGTCCCATCTTTAGGCACAAACAGATCCTTTCAGGATGCATCCTCTGGGCTCCTGCAAGGTCATTAAAAAAGCATCCTGAGGGGTTCTGGGAAGTTCCTCCTGGAGTAGAGAGCACACACCCTATTCCCTTTCCTGGGACAAGAACTGTAAAGACAACATTTCTTTGCTAATTTTAGGATAATTTTCTCCTACAGACCTCTAGCCAATTATGGCATACTTTCCCAAACACCCTGCACATTGGATAGGAAAGACAGCATTTAAACCCCCAATACTGAAGACACAGGCTGGGAGTGGGGGGATTCCTACTTGGGTTCCTTCATTTCCACTGCCCGAGGTTCTGTTCCCCCTCTTTTGCCTATCAATCTTTCCATCAATGAACACTGTCCTGTCACTTACTTCCATGGTCCATGGGTTCATTCTTCAAATCTCTGAGATCAAGGACTCAGCAGAGTGAAATTCCAGTAACATATCCATACTATTCAAAGTGATCTACAGATTCAATGTAATCCCTATCAGAATACCAATGACATTTACTTTACAAAAATAGAAAAAAAGTTCTAAAATTCACATGGAATCACAAACAACCTTGAATAGGCAAGGCAATATCAGGCAAAAAGAATAACACCAAAAGCATTATACTACCTGATTTAAAAATCTAATACAAAGCTATCATAATCAAAACAGCATAGTAACATGAAATTAGACACACAGACCAATGAAACAAAATAGAGATCTCAGAAATAAATCCATGCACTAATGGTCAATTGAGTTTTGGCAAATATAGTTAAGTACACACAACAGAGAAAACAGTCTCTCCAATAAATTATGCTTATGAAATTGAATATTCAAATACAAAAAAATTAAATTACACCTTTATCTCATACTGGATACAAAAGTCAACTCAAAATGGATTAAAGACTTAAACATAAGACCTAAAAGTGCAAAACTACAAGAAGAAGACATAGTGGAAAAGCTCCAGGGCATTAATCTAGAAAAGACTTTTTGGGTATGGCCAAAAAGGCACAGGCAACAAAAGCAAAAACAGGCAAATGGAGTCACATCAAACTAAAAAGCTTCCACTTGGCAAATGAAATAATCAACAGTGTGAAGGCACAACTTATGGAATGGGTCAATATATTTGTGGACCATACATATGATAAAGGGATAATATTCAAAATATACAAGAAATTCAAACAACTCAATGCTAAGAAAACCAAATAACAAAATTTAAAAATGAACAAAATACCTGAATAGAGGTTTCTTAAAAGAAGCCATACAGATGGCCAACAGGCATATAAAAACTACTCGACTTCACTAATCATCAGGGAAATCCAAATTTAAATCACAATGAGATGTCACTTCACACCTGTTAGAGTGGCTGTTATAAAAAGACAAATGGTGTGTGTTCATCAAGGTGTGGAAATGTAAATTAGTTGTAGTGTAAAGTGTAAAAACAGTGTTGAGGTCCTGAAAACATTAAAAGTAGAACCACTATATTATCCAGCAACCCCACTGCTTGGTAAATATCCAAAGGATCTGAAATCTGTATGTTAAAGAGATATTGTGCTCTCATGTTCATTACAGCCAGCTTTATTTATAATAGCTGAGACATGGAGTCAACCTAAGCATCTGTCAATGGATAATGAAAATGTGACATATATATACAATAGGTACCATTCACTGCTATAAAAGGAAAGAAGTGTTTGCATTTGAAGGGACATGAATGAACCAAAAGAACATTAAGAGGAATAAGCCAAACACAGAAAAAGTAATGCTCCATGCTCCCAGAACTAATGTGTGGGGTTTACAGAAGAGTCAATCTCACAGACATAGAAAGTACAATAGTGGTTACCGGAAGTTGGGGGAGTGAGAAAATTGAGGAGATTTTGGCCAAAAGACACAATTTTAGTTAGACAAGGAGAAGAAGTTCAAGAGACCTATTATACATCATGGTTACTATGGTCAATAATATGCTGTATTCTTGAAATCAGCTAAAAGTAGATTTTAAGTGTTCTCAGTGCAAAAAATAAGCATGTAAAGTAATCCATTTATTAATGATCATTTTTTAGCCCTTCCACACTGTATACATAGATGAAAACATCATGTTGTACATCATAAATACATGTAATTTTTACTTGGCAATTAAAAAATAAATGATAAGGGATTTTCCTTTGTCAGTACCTTCAATAAATTCAGTATCAATAATGGTATCATCTCAATTACCTTGACATTGCAGATTCTTAATCTCAGAGTGAATGACTTTACTTTGCAAGTGTCACTTTTGTGTATACAACTCCTGACTTCTTTTGTGAAGATTAACTACCTTTCTTCTTTTTTTTTTTTTGTCTTTATTATTAAATCATAGCTGTGTACAATAGTGCAATCAAGGGGTACAATGTGCTGGTTTCATATACAATCTGAACTATTTTCATCAAACTGATTAACATAGCCTTCCTGGCATTTTCTCAGTTA